>JAODUH010001065.1:0-13106 GCA_027564835.1 Typhlichthys subterraneus
GTCCCCACGCTCGAGTTAACTCCACCCAGAAAATCGCCGGACAGACAGAAAGTGAAATAAATATAGGGAATATTTTGAGATTCAAATGGAAATTGATTTTCATAGTTTGTATGTGTTTATATTAAGCCTCTACATTCTTTAATGACATGCTAAGACTAAGATGACTGATTTCCCTTGACTAACGAGTGTGCTGTGAAGGCTAAATACTGTGCCGGTTAAAATAGAAATGCTCCATCAATTTATAGAACGATCGGTTATAGGACCCGATAAGACTGCAACTGGGTCTAGACCCGAATCAAGGTCCGCCAATTAGTGACCTCAGGCTCTGACCTAGACATCAATGCAAAGCAGCATAGCAGTTCGCTATGCTAATGGTCGAATCATTAATCTCACCTCAAAATCACTACTGCAAACTGTAGAGAGAGCTACACTGTTGATGTTTAATGACGACCAATCAAAATGTGCGCTGTCACTCTCTCCACGTCTGTTACTCAATCTAGTGTTGCCTTGTCTTGTCTTGTGTTGTGTTGTGTTGTGTTGTGATATCTTGTCTTGTCTTGTGTTGTGTTGTGTGGTGATATCTTGTCTTGTGTTGTGTTGTGATGTGTTGTGTTGTGTGGTGATATCTTGTCTTGTCTTGTGTTGTGTTGTGTTGTGATATCTTGTCTTGTCTTGTGTTGTGTTGTGTGGTGATATATTGTGTTGTGTTGTGTTGTGATGTGTTGTGTTGTGTTGTGTGGTGATATCTTGTCTTGTCTTGTGTTCTGTGGTGATATCTTGTCTTGTCTTGTGTTATGTTGTGATATATTGTGTTGTCTTGTGTTGTGATATCTTGTGTAGTGTTGTGTTGTGGGCAAACTTAACTAATCTCTCTGGCATCTGTTTGTGGGCCAGAGCAACAGTACGTAGTAAAGGCATATGATACTCATATCAAAGGCAGTTGTAATGGCTTTGAAATATTTCCAGGGAGCCATAAAAGGCCGGGGAGGAGACAATATCTCAAGGATCAAATATTTGGTCTGAGAGTTCTGTGGGGTTCCGACCTACAATCACAGAATGTTAATTTCAGCCCCTCATACAGTGCTTTGGTAATAGAATGTTACAGGATCTTCACAGGCTAATGTTTGCCTTGTTTGCCGCTGATTTGTTACAGGTTTGGAAATGTAATCTCTCCAAAATATGAATTCCATCATTGTGGTTATGGTGCACTTACACCAGCAAAAAAATATACAACCTTCCTTTCATTACAAAACCACCATAATTACATTGCATTGCCTTTTCTACTTCTACTGAAGACGTAATGAAAAGTATCTCTCAATGTGTGTCAATTAACCAATAGTGATATACAATGATACACATAAATGAAGAGCTAATGTGAATAATTATGCAGGCCTCCATTACAAATCTGTTTGTAAAATGTTTACTGGGTGTAACCATGCCTTCTCCAGCAAGCAGCTTGTACTGTAGGCTAGCTGATAGCCCAAGTGCTGCTAATCTGATCGCGGGTGACGACTGGCTTTGTCATGATCAAGCTAACGCGCCATAATGGGAAAAGGTCTGTGTGAGACTAGAACAATAAAGCCTATTGATTTGGGAAACAATATGCCTCTGGAAAGTTTTTAACACAATACCTGGCTCCGGGCCTGAGGACTAAGTGTTACTGCTCGATTAGTGGGCTTGCACAAAAGAGTGTGGTTGTGTGTTTTTGCCTCCTGTAACGGTGTACAGTATATGTGTGTGTATGTTAGGTCATGCATGCATGCCTGTGTATATGTGTGTGTCTATAACTACGTGACATTGGAAACCGTGCAGTGAACCCAACCTAGATGTAAAGACTTATCAGCCAATGAGATGTACTTCCCACTCTCTATATTCATAGAGTAGCAATTCACAACACTGTCAATTAGAGATTAGTGCAGCTGGGTTACATTCTTCCAGAGGAGAGGGCATGATATATTTACACTACATTTGATGATGCCGTTAATATGAGGGCTTGCAGCGTACAAGCCTCCCTCGATTACAGGCGGTATTAAAGATAATTTCCACAAGCTTTTGATGACAGAGCGCGCATGAACAAACACACAAACACGCGTCCTCATGTGGAAAGCTCAGTAGTAAAACACAAACAGGGGTTGTTGCACGCTATGCGTGTGTCAGCGGTCCCAGATGGTGTCAAAGACAGGGCTCGATCTGACCAGGGTAAAGTATAGGCGGCCAGAGAAAGTAAAAGGTGACTGACTACATACATATGTGCATTCTAGTCTGTTTGCGTGCCAGCATACATCTACAGTATGTTGATATGGTTATTAATGGATAGGTTCTTATGGTAGTGATATTGGCGAATATACTGAAATGGAATGTGTATTTAGTTTTTTTTACATATTTTTATACTTCCTGCACTGTTCTTCTACTTTTGAAATTGTATAATCTTATCATGTCTTTCTGCCAACTTTCTCTTTACAGTATTTCCAGTTGTCTGTCTTTCTGTCTGTCTGTCTTTCTGTCTGACTGATTCTGCCAGCCTCATATTTACCAGCCTGTCTCCCAGTCTTGTAGGGTGTCTGTCTAACTATCATTCTGCTGTTTGCACTGTTGAAGAGCATCTCTGACCAACAACTTGATTCTTAACTCAAGTTAGTCCCATGGGATTAGACACTCCCAAACTGTTAAACGCCATGCTTCAGTGATGCTGTAAGACCCCACCCAATTGTAACAGCATGCACACAGACGTTAAGCACTAACTATGGAGGAATAACAAATACATGATACTCTAGGGGACTTTATCAACAGCTGGCTCAGATCTAGGCATAAACACACGCACACGCGCGCGCACACACACACACACATTGGACGCACACACCCAAGTCTCCTAATGCGCTACACCAAGCCACATAAACACACACAGACAATCAGTGACATCAGAACAGTTCTCTAAACTATGTGGAGGGCATTACTTGAGCATTTGAGTAGCAGGACCAATTTTCACAGCCTGAGAGGAATCAGAAAAGTGGTTCCCGTGAATTGTGAGTCCGAGATACCGAACGCCTGACTCAGAGGTGACTGCTCACTCAAAACAAGGGAAACACTGTATGACCAACTTAATTGGTTCAGAATGGGTGGGTAGGTGCAGTGCTGCAGTGCAGTGTGCGTTTATGATGAGAATACATGCTCTTGAGCTGAGCTGATTGTTTGGGTCCCGGGGAGGAATACGACATGACGCTGATGACCTGGACCGAATCAGTTGTCTTTACTGCTTGCTGCTGTTGCTCAGATCCACTGGCCAAACACTGTAGCTAGCCCTGACTCCCAAACCTTTAAAAGAGGCTTTATAAATCAGCCTCTCGGCTCTGGGTAGACAGGGAGCATTTCCAGCCAGCAGAGAAATGTACCGGCAGGCAGGACGTTGTATTTATGTGTTCTGGAGACGCTTCAGGTGATTACGTCTTGCTGCTCTCCTCCAAGCATCACGTAATGTTTAGCTGACCTTAATGAAAGGCCAATAAAGGAATAAACAAAGGTGTAATCGTATGCGGCACATTTGACAGCATAATGACCTCACCGCTGCTGATAAAATATATGTGTGTGTGTGTGTGTGTGTGAGCAGCCCAGACAGGAGTGTGCAGCGAATAATGCAAGTTTCCGATCCGCTCCCGGTTAGCTGGACAATTTCCCACGCCCTCATCTGTGACTCCTCCACCAGCCTAATGGGAAGCAGCTCTCCGCTGGTGTTATCACTGCCATCCTGGCTCCCCTGATAAAGCACACGGCGAGGGCTGCGGCCCGGCTCCGCTTAAGCGCGGCGTCAGCGAGTCGCTGGCCGCCGGCTGGTGTTTTGGCGTACCTGTGCAGCCCGTGCTCCCCTTGCACACGGAGTAGCCCATGTCGCAGTGGCAGATGAAGGAGCCCTTTGTGTTCTCGCAGTTCCCGCTCAGGCAGATGTTCGGGTTCAGCTCACACTCGTCCACATCTATGCAGATGGGAAGAGGATGGGCAAAGGGACAGCAGTTAATCCACAAATGTTTATTAGACTTCTTCCGACGTCTCCTCTCACCTTGTATCACAATCCGCTGTTGTGGTTTTTGATGTTCGGACAATGTGATTATATTTACTAAAGCAAGTAAATCAATATCATAGTATTTATGCGATTTAGAATGAATAGAGAAAGTGTGAAAGAGGAGTAGAGTATGTTCATTCGCTAAAACTGATCGGGTCAGTCAAACATAGCATGTAAGGATATTATCATTCTAAAATAATTACATTATTAAACTGTGTGAGTTGTCGGTGAGTCCTCTTATACATTGTTCACTGACGTTTTACCGAAGGAAACCTTGGCAACAATGAGGGGTGTTAATGCGGGCAATGATGCGCGTGCACGGCTAGCTCAGCCAGGGGCTTTGGCATTGCCAGTTTCTTGTTTTCTCACTTAGTGGAACCAGACGACTAAATGTCACACATTCCTCCCACTTATCCCACAGATGCAATACACACCAGCGCCAAATCAATCAAAACAATTGTCTCCTTCTCTCAAACACTGACTCAGAAAGTTTTATTCCCATGACGCATATCTTACATAACCTATAAAATAAGCTTTACATTGTTAAGAGTAAAACCTAAGAGCCCCCTCTTCGTCCGGCCTGCGCTAAGTGGATGCTGTGAGTGTTTTACGATGCCCGTAAACGTGTCTGTTACCCAGGCATGTCTTCATGTCCTCAGAGGACATGAAGCCATCGTAGCAGAGACACTGATATGTCCCTGGAGTGTTGGTGCACTGGCCTCCATCGCAAACCTCTGGGCTCTCCTCACACTCGTCGATGTCTGGGAGGGAAGGGGGAATAGCACATGTTTAGCCACACGATAACTGAAACACTTATCTGCCCGTTTGGGAAGAATATCAACACGTGGAAGTTAAATACTGCTTGTCATGCTAGCGACACAATAGGAATAAAAAAGGAATAAAGACAAGAAGTCAGGACACCGTGGAACAGAATAAAATAGATGATCGAGTTTCATAGAGTGAAAGTAATTGAATATTATTAATAGCCTAATCTTCCAATATACAGTATTAGATTTGAGTCAGTTTAAGGACACCCTTGCTTAACTGCTTAAATGTGCTTTTAAAATGAACTGACTGGACTTGGCATTAAATACAGCATTACGTGTCTCTGCCTACTATTCTCTGGAAACAATCAAATGGGAAGACAAAGATATAATAGAGATGAACCATTGACATGGGTGAAGCACCGCTGGCAGACTAACCTGTGCAGCTTCTCAGATCCGGCATAAGTGCATATCCAGACTCACAGCTGCACTCATAGCTTCCCTCAGAGTTGGTACAGAACGACTCACAGCCACCATTCTCAATGGTGCATTCATCAATGTCTGGAGGCCAGAAAGATATCTCAGTTTCATACTTCGCCCAGATGGGGAAATGGAGCCACAGTGGAACGAGCCCTGTGACCTACCCACACATTCTATTCGGTCTTCTGTAGACTTGTAGCCAGTGTCACAGCTACACTGGAAGCGGCCGATCATATTGACACACTGTCCGTTCCTGCAGAGCCTGTCACTCAACTCACACTCATTGATATCTGGGAGGGAACAGACAGAGAATGACACACCTCACTAATAAACATTTAATATGCTATGTTTCAATGCCTTAAGCTGTCCAACCCAGCTTGAGAATTAAAACGCACGAAGGCCTCGTGGAGGTGTTCTCAGGCTGAGTGTGGTCCCTTACAGCAAGGCACTGAGAAGAGCCTAGCGCAGTGACAGTTGGGTAAAAATACCATAAATACTGTATGATACGTGTATATGAAACCTCGGTATTTAAATAACTGTGTAAAGTGCTGAAGTGTAAATGTACATTAGTTCATTATCTACCATGGTAGATAAGTTGATATAGCATTGACACTCTCCACCTGTGGTGGCTTTGATGACATAATAATGAAGGCCGTGGTCTCAGTGTCTGGGGACAAGCCTGACAATTTTCATTAATGGTTTCTTTGCTTTCATCTGAATGAGTTGGAAGGAAAATAAATTGGGCTGTAATTGTAGTGGATACAGATGAGCTCATGGACCTAACCTCTGCACGCATTATTAGGTCACACCGCAACGAAAACAGTGAAAAAGAGTAATGAATTATCAACTTGTTGCTATAAACCAAGACTGGAAATCAGCCTTCAAAAGACTTCTGTCTTTAGACATTGGGAACTTCTCGGTGTACACGCAAACACACTATAGCTCCCAGCCCACCTATTACAGAAAATACAAGTTAGACAGTCAAATACACATGGCCTTTCTTTATCACTAAAACAGCCCACACACAGACAGAAAAGGAAATGTTGCTGAGGGGAGGCGGTTACTACCTCCCTTTATTTATGAAACATTCCTTTCGTCATTCTTCCATGTTAAAATGCCATTAAAAACACCACTTAGTGAAATAGCACACAACTAATATGACTAACAACACCATTACCAATGGGACTTACACATTCCTCGTCTTTTAGTGATGGTGGAAAGTGTGCGACATTACTCAAGCCCCTGCTTAAGGGAAGGAGGGCGGGGGCCATTTTGAAGAGCAGGGTTCACGCGACACTCCCTCTGGGCTGATCACTCACCTAGACAGGCCGAGCCGTCCTGGGCAATCTCATGTCCGTCGGGGCACACGCACTGGAAGCTTCCCTCCGTGTTCACACACTCGCCTCCGCGACATAGCAAAGGGTTGCGCTCACACTCATCGACGTCTACCAGGGCGCACATGCACACACACACGCACACGCACACACACACACAGAAGCGGTGTCAATGCAACCAATCTAATGTTCTTCACCTATTAATCCTGTCAAGAATGTGAGAAATAAAGCTTTGACTATTTTAACAGATGGCAGGACATTAGGACCTGCAATTGCATATAAAAATAATTATACTGCAAGGCTGATTGTCTGTCCCCACTGCCTTGTATGCTAGTCAAGTATGTAATAAAGTTCAATTCACTTTAAGACATCATAGAGTGGTTTTCTGAGGCGAGGGAACATGGTAAGAAATGGACCACAGGGCTTCCAATAAAGCTCTCATTCTCTCTCTCTCTCATTACATCAGAAGGCCTGGCATGTTGGTCCCAGCACCTCATCCAGCAGAGAGATGGCTGGGTCTGACTGCATTTAAAGACTGATACAGCTCTCTGCTCCCAGCCATTTTGGCCCTTTAACGGAGTACGAGCAGGCGCTTGCTGAGGAGATCAGGTTCTCCTCACACATCCTCAGACTAAATATGATTTTGCATGAATTGCTCCACCTGGTAAGACCTTTCTGACTTGTTTCTCTCTGCATATCCGACTGGAAACTCTCCATTCAAAGTCGTTTGTCATGGAGGTGTCAATTTAATCATTAGCAGGCGTTATATTCCAGATGACTGGCCCACCTTCCACCAATAATCCAACTGAAATACCCACCAGGACATTCAACTGAGAGTTCCTAGTCTGTTTTACAGATCATCAAAGTAGAGGTAGAGCTTGCAAAGTTTGGATGATTTTCCTATGGCAGGATGGCAAATCTAGCGCATAGCATCGGCACACACTAGTGTAAGTGTCTGCCTGTGTGTGTGTTTTGAAGATTTACCACTCACCCATGCAGTTCTTCATCATCATGAAGCCACTCTCGAAGCCTTGGAAACACTCGCACTCAAAGTCACCAGGCGTGTTAATACAAGTGCCCTGTCCGCACAGGTCAGGAGAGATGCGGCACTCGTCGATATCTGAAGAAGGAAAAGGAACACTATAATGACAGTGTGCTATATTTAGAAGCAGGCAGACATGTTGTTGCGAGAACATGGCTGTGCTAAATATAAGTGGAGTGCCGCAGGTTTACAGATATTCTTCAACAACTGCAGCTACGGATGAGCTCCAACAAGTCCAAAGCAGTCAGACAGAAAGAGCTGAATGCAGACTGCAGCCATGCACCACTTTACTGTAATTACAGTTGGCTGCAGATTTCAGGAACTAGGAATGATTGAGAATGGCTAGACTTGTAGAGATAACATACCGCTGTGATAAGTGATAGCTCTTCTACAAATGCCTGTTTCATATATGTAATGGATGAAGTGCAAGCTAAGCTCACAAGAATAGATAAGAAAAAGAACAATTATAGATTCAAAGTCTGTGTATCGTACAATGGTACGAGATAGCAACTGACACCGCGTGAAAAGTGCTGTAGAAATCTTTTAGGATCAGCATAAACCAAGAGGCTGAATGCGTCGCTTACCAGTGCAGTTCCTTTCATCAAAATCCAGAGCAAAGCCGTTGTCACAGCGACAACGGAAGCTACCAATCGTGTTCCTACATCGTCCATTAGTGCACAGGCTGTTGATCATCCTGCACTCGTTTACATCTGAGAGACAGGGAAGAAAGAAAGAAAGAAAGAGAGAAAGAGAGAAAACATGAAGCACCATCATGGTGGTGAACAATTAACTTTAAATTTGTTGCACACAACCATCGGGAAAGCCGTTTATTTAAACTCAGGTGAGGTCAGGTGAGTTTAGGTGCGGCTGCCGTCACAACTAAACCACGCCCGTAGCAACCACTACGACGCCGATTAGTCAACACCTCGGTGGACCGGACTGAAGCACAACGATTGCAAACTGTCCAGAATGATTCTCGCGACGATGCCACCCTGAATCTCGCGACATCAGCGCGGCCTCCCGAGCCTAGTAAACTGTACCTTTGAGGAAGGGTTTGCCGTTGATGAAGTCCCCTTTGTGTGAGAAGCCGGGGCCCCGGGGACACAGCTGGTTGTAGTCTGGGGAGCCCCTCGCTGGACACTCGTCACATTCGGGGCCCCAGGCCACTCCCAAAGTGCAGCAGCAGGAGTCCACGCGTTGCCTGCCTGGGATGGGAGCGCCACAGCGCTCATCCTCATGGGTCAGGTAGCAGTGCTCCATGCGCAGGTCTGGACGTCACACAGACAGGATTATTAGCTAATACACACAATAGCATAATAAGCTTGTTTTGTTTGGTTAGCTTCAAGCAGATCAGATATACCCAATCGCACAAAATGCACCAGCAAGCATGAGCTCAGACACACACACACACACACAGGTGCGTACCGATACAGGTTCTGCCGCTGGCATCCACAGTCATGCCCTGGGAACACTGGCAGATGAAAGAGCCCTGTGTGTTGACACACTTCCCGTTGGTACACAGACCAGGGAACACATCACACTCGTTCACATCTGGACGAGGGCAGAGCAGCAGCACAGTCAAATCAGCCAGGACCGCATTACCCAGAATCAGTCCAGCATGACAAACGCCGCCATTCATTTACATTAAAAACTGTCTGACCAACATGCCCGACAGGCTCTACATGTTTAATTAATTTCGTCGTTTCGTCGTTTTTTTCCAGAATGTCCTCGTCCAATGGGATTAGGGCTTGTAAATTGCAATATTGTAAGCGTATGAATCCCTGTGGAATTACATTGCCTTGATGTCACTTGACCTTACCTTCGCAGACATTCCCCTTGGTTCTGGCGTAACCTTTACCACATAATGGATCTGGAGGGGAAGGAGAAGAGTGTCATGAACGCGACTCAGATCTATATAAAAGGACAATTAGCTTATTCATATTGACATACTCGCCTCGTTCACACTTGACACATGGGCTGCCCCAGGCCTCTCCCATGGTGGAACAGCAGTGGGATCGGAGGGTGCCGCCGTTGATGTTTATCTCGCAGCGTTCATTGACTATCTTGAGCCAGCAGGTGCCTTTTGTAGTCTCTGTCCAATGAGAAACAGGTTCTCGGTTTCTTAAAGGCAGGGTCATTCTTGAGAACGCTTGCTAACGTACAAATTACAGCATTTAAGACGCGCATCTATTGGCATGTCCAAGCAACTAGCTGACCTTTTGACACCTGTGCTCACATACCTATGCACTGCAAGCCAGACTTATCCAAAGTGCTGCCAGACGAACACGTGCACACAAAGGATCCCGGGCTGTTCACACAATCCCCGTTCACACAAGGGCTGGACGCACACTCGTTAACATCTGCGGGAGATTATAAACAGACACGTGGGGTGTTTAGCATACTAATGCGACAGACATGGAAGATACGTGTTTGTTTCAAAAATCTAACTCAAACCAGTGCCTAAGCGAACTGACCTTCGCAGACGTCGGTTTCCGGATCAAAGTGGAAGCCAGTCTTGCAGTGACAGGTGAAGCTGCCAGGCGTGTTCCTACACAGACCGTTCTCACACAGAAATCTGTTCACCTGACACTCGTCTACATCTGAGGAAGAATGACAGGCACACATCAGTTCATACCAGCAGATTTTATTATAGAATTGCAATAACCCATCAATATGGAAAAACAAACTCTGCTAAATTACAGCACTTGCTTGTAAACGTGCTTGTAACTGTAGGTTGTAACATACCAACACAGCTCCTGCCGGTTATGTCCACTTCAAAGCCTGCGTTGCAGTTGCATTTGTAAGTCCTCAGCATGTTCTCACAGACCCCGTTCTGGCAGATATCAGGGTCCAGAGCACACTCGTTGATATCTGTGAGTGCCAGAGATGAGTCGAAGCGAGATCCACAGCAAAGTTATTTGATGGCTACATTTCTACTCAGCCCTGAGTACTTTGAGACAGAGCTGTAGTCAAGACCACCAACGAGTCCAAGACAAGGCGAGACATAGAAAAAGAGTCTCGAGTCTGGACTCGAGTACTACAGCCCTGCTTTGAGAGCCAATAATGATGTACATTTTCGTTGTAGGGTGAAAACAACTAAATGTACAGGCCCTAAAGATTCCAAAGGCTTAAAACAAAATGGCAACCTACAAAGTCTAAGACACACACACAAACAAACAAATAAACACACACAGAGACACACACACAGTCATGCACATCACCTCTGCCGTCGATGGTGGTGCCAAGGTCATTAGTGCACAGAGCGTGGAATTCAGCTGCAGAAGAAAGCCACACACACACCACACGTTAATAAAATACAATGAAATAACAGTAATAACATTTGCCAAAACCGTAGAAATGTCAAAGAGAGACATTTAATACCATGTGATTATCCATGTTCATGCTTTCCTATTAATGCTGCTTCTCTAAAATGGTTTTCTTAATGTGGTGTAGCAACGTCCTTCTCTTTTAACGTACAGAGACTTTAATTGGCAGTGCTAATGAGAAGTGACTGCTGGAGTTGTGCGTATGTGTGTGTGTGTGTGTGTGTGTGTACAGTATGTACGTGTATTTGTGTTGCGCACGACGTCGCACAACATTTTTCTGCTGGCACTTCTGTGACACATCTTAGGCGCCGTTACTGATATTACCATCATTTATGGAATGGTCGTTGTCATGAAGACCACCCAAACGTAGGGCTTTAATCTGTAGCGTGTGCGTGTGTGTGGAGGGCTTCCATATGTATGAATGGAGGAGGCACCAGAGCTTTTGGGTGGGCAGGGTTGGCAGGGCTCCCCGAAGGCGTACTCCGTACTGGCACAGCAGCACTCAGACTTGGTCACAGCACCAAACAGTGGCCTCACACACTGCCCCCGCCTGTAGCCACCATAGCATGAGCTACGCATGTGTGTGTCTGGAACACACGCAGAAGGAGAGAGAGAGAGAGAGAGAGAGAGAGAGAGAGAGAGAGAGAGAGAGAGAGGACATATGACAACAACACGATACAACAGGAAAAACACAAACGGCATCCAGGGCTTTGAGGCATTCTCTAGCTCTGATTTCACCCTGGGGAAACTGGCCCAGACACAAACCCCACTAAGACATGGGGACTGGAGAGAGGCTTTTCAGCACTTCCCACACAATGAAGGAAACATGTCACTCAGAAGATGATGGAATGTTGAAAGGACATAAACAGTTCTGCTGGTACCTAGCAATGGGTTTGAACTCTGCAACAACAAGTAATGAAGAAAAACAAACTATAAAATATTAGGGCCTACAGGGACAATGGTGCAATAAGGGCTACAGTTGTTTATGTGCTATACCATAACTTTTATGCACTGAAGCTTGTACATATTCATACAGTACTGTTTCATATTGTATATGTATATTATTACTATTATTACCATTTCGTCTCTGTTTTATTGTGTACTATGTGTTGTGTAAAAGCACATTCTGATGTTTGGACTTAAAGTCATAGTAGTTTTATTTAATTTGTTTTGCTTATTTTAAAATGGCTGTGTTGTTGTTCTGACACTAATGTACAGAGATAGTGGTGTGGAGACTACATTACCCTCGACCACCCAAGTGAGCCAATCATATCAGGTGTAACTTACCAACGCACACACGTCCGTCAAGTCCAACAGCCATTCCAGGCATACACTCGCAGCGGAATGAGCCCTCTGTATTGACACAGTGCCCGTTCATACACATGCCCGCAGTCTCACACTCGTCAATGTCTAGCAGTGGGAAGAGTAGAAAATACAGAAGATAGGTGGGGAAAGGAAAGGGTTACAATATAGTTTCACTTTCTTGCATACTAGTGCAATAACATAGGCACATAATTAAAGGCAGGGTTAGTGATTCTCAAGAATGCTTGCTAACTTATCAAAACAAAACTCATATCAAAACAAGCTTCATAAGCTCCGCCCAACACATTACCAATGGGCATTGTTGTTATGAGCAGTGTTCACACACATTGTTTATGGTGCTATTTATGGAGCCAGGGCTGTGTAGAAGTACTGGATTCTTTTTTCAACACGCAGAGAGAACAGTAAAATAGCGAGGTATTTGGTGAATTTGACGTGTAAAGTGTATTAGCTTAGGTCATTATGTACTTTTACATGTGTGGGCAAAGAATATGACAATAATATGTATTTAGAGTTGGGTGACTATTGGAGTATTTATCATCAACCCTTGAATGTAGGTAAAGGTGCTTTTACTCTCACACACACATACATGTAGCTAAATGTGTTCTCTGCATTTAACCCGTCCCTCAAGGGAGCAGAACAGTGGACACAGATAGTTTTAGTTTACAGTTCTTTTCAGTCGCTAACAAGCGTTTGTCCAAACAGTTGCCAAATTTTCAAAACTCTAAACACAATTAGCACAGCATCGGTCTTTTGTGGCCATACCATTCACACATTTCATGTCGT
>JAODUH010001066.1:0-13106 GCA_027564835.1 Typhlichthys subterraneus
GTTACAGATCGGCCAGCGGGCTACGGGTCCATAGCAGGGTGCACATGGCAGAGCCACCCCGACACCGGTGCACAGACATACGGTCGCTTCACAGAGTTAAGGTGGCACCAGCGTTGCCACACAGGGGATAAACCCCACGTGTGCACCTGCTGCAGTAAATGTTTCACCTCCAAGCACAAACTGTCTACACACATGAGGACACATACCGGGGAAAGGCCATATTCCTGCACCCACTGTGAACAGACCTTTACACAATCTGGTGACAGGAATAGACACAATAATAAATTTCATTAATCAAAAGTAAAGTTCCAATTGTATCTATGTAGGCTACTGAGAATATCTACAAAACAATGTTTGTTAGAAAATCTTACCTACAGCTCTAATGCCATGTCTCAAAGTAATTCTTATTGATTGAATATATTTTAGTTTTTTGTTTGTTTTCTTGTTCCATCTTTCATTAAAGTTCTATCCCGCACATATTCTATCTGACCCTTAAATATGTAGTGAACCGTAGCTCTCGACACTGGGCCTTCAGTGTCACCACAAGACAAGCTTAAAATGGCTGCTGACGTGTAAGCATTGACTGCTATATCGTAAATGTTAACCTGTACAAAATATTGTAACGCTCACTGTAATATTTAATCAAACGTTAGATAAATAAATAAACTTGGCCGTTGCTTCCACATCCGACGCCAAACAGACTAAGCATCTTAAATTATTAAATAACAGCAACAGTAGTACGCACGTAGGTGGGTATACGTATAAAAATATTTTCACCCCGTATTTCACTCACTGGTGCTGCTCTCATCATGGAAGTTAAATTTTGACGCATGCATTCAGCCATGATATATGATATGCTGATGTTTTACAGCTGCTTTCATTAAACAGTTGTGTAACGTATATAATATGTTTGTACATGTTGATGTTAAATACCATCAGAAAAAGTTTTAAACATGAGGGGACTGTTCCCCCGACCACCCCAATACAAACATGTATGGAAAGTCCCCCGCCTAAACCACCAGGTTTGCTTTTTGGACTGCATACATACATGCTAGCCAATAGAATTATTCTGAACGTGCAGATGCTCACTGCCTAGCAACAAATAGTTAATGGCATAGCCTACTTGTGTTTACATGTATGGTTTGAAGGTTGTCTATGTGTAGGCCTAGCTGACTCAACAACATACATTACAGACTAAGATTGTGTTGCAGACAATGGGTTTATGTTTGTTGGCCTACATGTCTATAGCCAAACAGCTGGATGCAAATTTTTCAACTGAAATATTACGTTACTGGTGGTAGGCTACTGTATAGTAGAGCGATATAAAGATAGATGTGCTGTTTGTAAAAGAGAGATAAAAGGAGAGAGAGATGTGCTGTTTGTAAAATAGAGAGAGCGAGAGAGAGATGTGCTGTTTGTAAAAAAAAAAAGAGAGAGAGCCCGGTTTGTAAATATCATATGGCAGTTCGATGTTAAATTGTAGCAGGTGAAGTTAGTAGGCCTGTCGGTAGTTTAGTAGTTTCTATTTTGCTAGCTAATTCTCCAAAGATTTGTTTTTGGAAATATCCACGAACACATTGAAACCAGGAACAATCGTGTCCCAATCACACAGGTCATTCAAAACTTCAAACTTTCTCCAGAGTCATGATTACATTTTTCGCCACCTTGAGCACGTATAGGCAGCCTACAACGGTATTTTGGTTTTTCTCCTGTTTCTGACAATTTCTCCTGTATTTCTGTCGAGGCCCATACGTAATTTCTTCCACATACCATTAATGGCTCTACTTTTCATTGCTTTCGCGCATGTTTTGTTTTGTCCCGGCAGACAATAGTGAGAATACATTGTAACTACGCCAACAGCCACTGACTGATTCTAACTGGTTAACTTTTGGGATCAGCAATTTTGCGGAGCCATGCCGGTGCTGGCTTTTCTGCAACCGGCTCCAGTATTTATTAATGCTTTTAAATACGTGGAACAAGTTATAGCCTGGGCACTGGCACGGCACACGCACAAGGACCAGGCGGTGGGAAAACAACTATATCAGCCTCTTTTTCAATTGGCGTATAACGCCCACTTTGAGAGAAGCGTTCCATTTTTGCTTCCATATAAATGCATTATAAGGCTCTTGTTATTATTCCAATATGGTTATGATGTATTTTTGCACATCCTTCGCCATACATGTGTTCCATTATAATGGATAGGGGGTGTACAGGTGAAGTCAAGTACTGCAAAGATGGAGACAGCCAGAGACAGCACTGCTGGTCTTCAAATCTGCTCATGAGAAAAGCTATGGGGAATGTCATGGAGGGTGGGTGTGTATGTGTGTGTTTGTTTGTGTGTTCTGTGAGAAAATCTACATTTATTGAGGCGGGAGCTATCAACCAGCTGCAGACATTTTCACAGAGCATTTCATTCACTCACGTTTAAGAAAGTAGCCTATACTAAATGTATATGTCTAAAATCCTTCCTACAACCACTTTAATATGGCCAGTAAAGTCAATGTTTGTTTATCTTCTTTCAGACATCCAGATAAGAGCATGGCTATCAACCATAACAACTTACATTAAATGAACCTTCAACCTTGAACTGATTTCATGTTCTATGGTTAAAAATTAGATCCTGTATTATAGGGTCAATTCATGGCTAAATTCATTGTTAAATCCCAGACATGCTCTGCCTACAGCAGGTGTCCCAATAAATGTGTAATACCTACCTGCTCCTTAATACTTAAGATCCTACTGCAGTAGCCTAATAAATGAATACTAATGCAATTGATTTTGGCTGAAAGTAATATAATGGGCCCAATTATGTATTTTCAACATTAAAAAATTATTGTAAAATTGTTTTATGTTCACAAATCACAAGGCTTTCCACCATGAATTGTAGGCCTAATAAAAGAGAATTGCAATTCTGATTATTGATTATTTCATTTATTAGTGTCTATATGTAACTGCAGTTGGCTGATCAAATGTTGCTAACCGTAAGACTTCCGAACTCAAAACCTGATTAGTCATTAACATTTGTTCACCAAAAATAAGTTGGAATCATTGGTTTATCTTTTACACGTGAATGCTTGTGCAACGCAGTATAAGGATTTACTCAGATGACGGGGCGTGTGTACTGAGAGAGTGAAAACAGAAAGATTAAAAATGGATTTCTACTTGTATTTTTCAGCTGGGACCTGGACCATCCTGATTTCCTTCATCACTCTGTTAATTTTGTAAGCTATTTTCATAATACACACTCGTACTGATATGTCTACTGCATGACTATATTCAAACTCATGTCTGATGTTTAGGTATATAAAGTGGTCATATGGAGTGTTTAAGAGGATAGGCGTGCCTGGTCCCCAGCCCATCCCTTTTTTGGGCACTATACTATCATATAAAAAGGTTTGTGTGAATATGTGCCATACCATGTACATATTTTAGCAAAACCACACGAGTGAGTTAAACTTAATATCTGCTCGGCTGTGATTCGGTCGTAGGTACGAGGCCGCAGGCCGACTGCCGAAGATAATCACAGCCGTGCGATTCAATCTAACGCACTCCCTCTCATGTGTTATTGATTTTATACAACAGTTCCACACGCGCATTTGATTTGTAAATAATAATAAGCGCCAACAGAAAATTATTTGTTTGTTTTAATGATTAATTAGGCTCCGCCAACACAAATAGTCCCGCAACCATAGTTCTAAACTTCTATCAACAGTCTGGTTCTGTGTCGGCAACTACGTCGCTGGGCTGTTACAAAGTGAAACATAAACACGCTATCTTGTTCCATACGTTTTCACGTTATAGCAGGTCAGCTAATTTGTATCCAATACATCCACGTTTGTATCATGTACCGTAGTAATCTACATTTGCCTGTTTCCATTTCACACGCATCCAGTTAAGTGAAATCTGTTGAGTCACTTGAACAGCATATTGGATGTGTGTTGTTTTTTTAATTAGCGACTGTTCCTTGGATAACACTGATAAAGTGGAGTGATACATTCATTGTTAAAAGTCCCAGTGCGTTAGACTGACATATTGGCACTCATGGAATGCCTCTCGTCCAATCAGATTACTTGGTCGGAACTAACTGTTGTATAATGTACCAGTCCTAATTTTTTTATGATTTGTACTTAGTCCTACCACTAGGTGTTTTTTCATGATAATGTGTTCAATTCTTAGGGATGCACAACTTTTGATACAGTGTGCTTCAACAAGTATGGGAAAATATGGGGGTGAGTGTTGAGTTTATTATATCTTCTGTACATCTGTCATAAATGCAGCAAATATTACATTTTGTGTGCCTGCCTGTTTACATATTCTTCATATTCTAGGATAATATAGAATATTTTATCTTCTGTACATCTGTCATCTGTCTTAAGTGCAACATGTGATATTTTGCCCTGTGTCTGCATGTATACTTACAAATAACTTACTCTTATTCTGGGAAAATGTAGAATCTTTGATGGTTGGCAACCAGTGCTGTGCATCACAGACTCTGCCATGATAAAAACAATCCTTGTTAAAGAGTGCTACTCACTGTTCACCAATCGCAGAGTAAGCAAAATCTTACTTAACAAGTGGTTAATGTTTGTTCACTCTCACTTTAAACAAATTTATATTATACATTACTTTGTAATGGATCTTCTCTATAATACATAATGTTTGCCTGCTAAGACCATCTTGTGAAAGCTCCACCTATTGTTTCCATGATGCATGTCAAGTGACACAAGCTTAAACCTGACCAGGCTACAGAATTTCCAGATGTTTTATAAAACATGATCTGCTACAGAACATCCGTTTGAATGGGCAACTCCATGACGCTGTGACCATTGCAGAGGATGACCACTGGAAGAGAATTCGTGGAGTCCTTTCTCCATCCTTTACTTCTGGAAGACTGAAAGAGGTGTGTTCCACCCTCCTTCCCTCCTGGTTGTGCTTATTATCTTGCTCTCTCTTGTTGAAATGTATTAACTGACTGAACCTTGGCTAGGAATAAGTACAAACAGTAGATACAGCAGCTCTGATACCCTGCTCAATGAATTACATTTGTGTGCTTTTGCCTGTGTGTCCAGATGTTTGACATAATGAAGCACCATTCAGCTAACTTGGTCAGTAGCATGAAAAAGAAGGCAGACAAGGATGAAGTGTTGGAACTGAAAGAGTAAGCACACAATCATACATTCATAGAGCTGGGACATTAGTACATAAACACAATCAAATGTGTGTGTGTATGTGTGTGTGTGTGTGTGTCTGTGTGTTTTCCAGGTTCTTTGGGCCCTACAGCATGGATGTGGTGACCAGCACAACCTTCAGTGTAGACATAGACTCACTTAACAACCCCTCAGACCCCTTTGTAAAAAACATTAAGAAGATGTTTAACTTCTTCAGTCCTCTTCTTCTTTGTGTTGGTAAAAATAAAAACAAAATAGCAGTGGTTACATTATATGAATATTGTGTCATTACAATATAATACTGTGTTTCTGTTCCCCCATAGTTGTGTTTCCTTTCGTTGCTCCTCTTCTAGAGAAGTTAGACTATTCCCTTTTCCCTACTTCAGTCACAGACTTTTTTTATGCTGCACTTAAGAATATCAAATCCAATCGTGAGTCCAGTGGGCACAAGGTACAGCACTGTGCACAATTGTACTATTAATATACAGTAACTAATAGTGCAATTTATAGCAATATAATGCTTTTGTTTAGAGTCGAGTGGATTTTCTTCAGATTATGATTGACTCTCAGAAAGGCAATAAGGAACAAAATAAAGGTGAAACTTACACACACGATAGCTGCCTAATACATAATTTATACATGAATGGATTCTTAACTCATTTATTTTGTCAGTTGGGGAGAAAACCCTAAGCCTTATATAAATACACTACAAGGGGAAATGCCCTGTCTGAAATAGTTTGGAGAAACCCTGCAAAGGTGATGGGACATGTGCTAATTCAAATCTGGTTTCAATCACTTTTTTCTTTTTTTCTTTTTTGGACATAGGCCTGAGCGATCATGAGATTTTGTCTCAAGCTATGATTTTCCTTTTTGGTGGATATGAGACAACTAGTAGTTCCCTTACTTTTTTGGCCTACAACCTGGCAACTAACCCCCATGTGATGGAGAAACTACAGGAGGAGATCGACTCAACCTTCCCTAACAAGGTCTCTACAAATCTTCACTGCTCCTCACAATTTGTTATGGTTAACATACTTTTATCTACAGTGACTTGCAAGTACATTGAGTACAATTCTAAAGTGAGTACAATTCCAAGCATTGAGCAGGAGATGGCATGTAGGCCGGGGTAATACAGCCTGCTGAAGGAGATGCTTGGCTCAGTTTGGAATCAACAACCTGTCCCCTAATCTATGCTGCCCCCTACTCTTTGGCAAACGGTTTGGAGCCTTTCAAGCATTTAAATGAATTATGTATTGAATGGGTATCATGTCGTCACAAATATTTGATCTCACACCATAGTTTGAAATGTCAAACATTTGTTGTTTTTTACCGAAAGTGGTCCAGTCACTGACAATTTCATTGGCTACTGGTACAGCCTCTAGGTATACATTGTGGAGTGATCTTTCTATGATAATCATGTACAGTAGCCATTTGACAACAAACAGAAAATGCAAAAATAGGAGTGCTCACACTATATACAAACAAATATTAGGATTTAATTGTACAATTAAGATTAAATGTATTCTTCTGTATGTGTACTATCCATTCGTGTGTGTAGACTGCCATCCACTACCAACCTTTGATGCAGATGGAATACCTGGATATGGTCATAAATGAGTCTCTACGGCTTTTCCCCATTGCCCCACGGATTGAGCGTGTCGCCAAGGCAACTGTGGAGATCAACAGCCTGGTGATTCCTAAAGATATGATTGTAATGGTTCCGACATGGGTCCTCCACCGAGACCCTGACCTGTGGCCGAACCCAGAAGAGTTTAACCCTGACAGGTACTGCTTTGACCCTGTTAAATGTAGTCTCGGCCTCTTCTGTCCATTATCACTACGTCACATAAGCAACTCTGTGCTGAACGTCTGACATAGACACCTGTAAGCGCGACACAGGACTCTTGGAAATTCGGTGATACTGTTGATTTCCAGAAAGATTTATAATTGTCACAAGTATCTTTAATTTCCGGTGTGACTCTAGCGCAATGCTTTACTAATTTAAAATTAAACATTACAGCACTAACTATAGCCTACAAATTTTACAGAATTACAAGACATGTAAACAGACAGAGTCCTATTGTTTAGTTTTCCAACGAATTCCTCATTGTAAGTTTAACGTGCAACTTGGTCATTGAGTTACGTACAGTAGTTGGTCATCGTGCATGTCAATCAAATTACCTTGCTTGTCAAGTATAGGCGGCTGCTGATGCAGTTATCAAGCACTGCATCCAAGATTTAAGTAGCAGTGATGTGCGAGCCGACCCGTAACCCGTCACTTTGTGGGTGGGTTTGGATAAGCTTATCAGTAAATATTGCGGGTGCGGGTGGGTTGGGTCAAAACGAGGCAACGCGGTGTTCTGATCAAGTAATAAATATCTACTGAATCATTGCATGTGAGCGGGGATTCTCTGATCCTCACGCTCTCAAACACACACACACGGATGTAGGATCTAATGTATCTGAGAATCCTCGTGCTCTAAAACAAACACACACACAAACTCTATGGCACAGAGGATGCACTGAAGCAGCGGTGCAGATCCTCTCATGACCTGGCTGTCAAAGACTAATCTGCATTAGACCTCCGTAAACTGTCTATTAAGTAGCAAATACTAAAGAGCAGGTTAGCTCTCATAACGGGTAGGGTGGGTGCGGGTTGTAAAAAAACACGACCCGCACATCACTATTAAGTATGTAAAGGATGGTTCTGTGAGACTATGTTGAATGTACTGTTAGGCTAGGCTATATTAACTAAATTGACCAGTTAGTAATGGACTAACTTTATATTACCTTGCTGTGAGTATTGTGTTTGGGTGTGCATATATACTTCCAGGTTCAGTAAGGAGAACAAAGAGTCTGTCAAACCATACACCTACATGCCGTTTGGGGCAGGGCCCAGGAATTGCATTGGTATGAGATTTGCTTTGGTGACGATGAAGCTAGCTATGGTGGAGATCCTGCAAAAATTCAGCTTCTCTGTGTGTGATGACACAGAGGTAAGACCAACTCTTTAACAATGTGTTGCATTCTTGCTGTACTTAATTGTCTGGAATCACAAAGCATGTTAAAGCATTGACTACTATACTAGTACAAGAATTCACAGCCACTAACTGATGCACAATCTTAATGAAATATTGAATTACATACCAGATCCCCTTCGAGATGGATATCCAGCCACTGCTAATGCCAAAACGCCCAATTAAGATCAAATTGGTTCTGCGCCCTGACTGCTCCAGTAAGTTACAGTAGCAAACAACAAATAAATAGCTCCCGTAATGATGGATACAACAGACAAAAACACACATTCTTAAATTATAAAGTAGTAAAGTGTGTGTGTATGTATGTATGCGCAGAATATAGCCTATCTAATGTCAACATGGTCAAACTATGGATATTTCTGGATTATGTTAAGGATTATTTATTTTGTGTTAAATGATTTATCAATGTTACTTTTTTCCTCAATTTTTTTTTTTTGTTCATCCACTCAATTAAATTCAAATGTGCAAACATGTAAATTATACACATATACATATAAATGACAATGAATCTGACTACAGCTGTTTGCTAGACTGTTTCTTCTCATTCAGAATCATTAGAAACTTTGAATTATGACATAATTATAGGCTACTGTTGGTTTCCCCTTTTAATAAACATATGATTTTTATTTTATATGAATGTTGCATAACATCGCCCTCATGTGGATGTTTTGTTATTGACTGTTGTAGATTGTCCCGTTTTCTACCATCATGTGTAGGCTATACTTCTCATGTTTATTAACAGCAGACTACATATTATGGGCTGAAGTGATGCGCGGGTCGGGCATGTTCAGATAAATTCATCAAAGTATTGCGTATGCGGGTGGGTCGGGTCAAAACGAGGCAACGCATCGTTCTGATCAAGTATATCTACTGAATCGTTGAGTGGGGATTCTCTGATCCTCGCTCTCTCAAACGTATGGTAGTCAACAGCGAGAATACAATTATTTTTAGATCCCGTTTGCTTTGTAACACGAAACACACATATTCACTAAAATAAAATTATTCGAGTACATATGTTTTGCCAGAACTTGCCAGAATGTACTTTTGAAAAGTAATATAACCACCTGGTATATGATGATCTGAGGGTTTGTGTAAGTGGGACTATAAGTAATCCAGTTGGGGGAGGGAAAACATTTGATCAAAATAAAATGTATTTTCAGCTGCTTTTCAGAGGAGCTGAGACAGTTCTAGGATACCTATGGTTTTCCAGTCAGTCAAGTCTTGAGTATGGAGCTCTTCCTCTGCACCACTTGTCCACTTTTGCTGCTCACTGCTGTTTTAGATAAACACTTTGTGCCATCAACAAAGGTTTATCCTCAACAATCTGTAGAAACATTTGAATTATATTTAGGTTAGTATTCCACAATTTGCAAATACAATGTACTATTCACTAACACAAAATGCCTTGGCATTTATAGAAATGTGCTGATATTTATAAAGTTTTATTTCAGCCTATTAATTACATCACTGTAATTAATTAAATCACATCATCTGACGACATGTGCCTGAACTCAATTTTATACATAATCTGACCAATTCATTCACAATGACCATGTCATTTTTGACACCTATAGGTGTACAAAAGTTAAATAAAACACCCGCAATGTAATGAACATTATCTAAATGTATTTTGTGTTTCAAATGCTGTGTGTGGGCAAATCAGATTAAATTATCTAAATGTTTCTAACGAAAACTATAAAACTATAACTATAACAATCGGTCAGGTATGACCAGAAGAACACATCAAGATGGTTAACATATGAAGGTATTATTGGTGCAAAACATCCGAGCACCTGTGAAAACAGTAAGGGCGCATTCACACCTGGTCCATTTGCTGGTCCGAACCGAACCGAACCGGACTAACGGCTCAAGCGAACTCGGGTGCGCACCAAAAGCTCTATTGTGAATACACCCTTCATTTGTAGTCACACAGAAAAATGCTTTAGTATTTGCAAACTCCTACAATAACAACTCAACATTGGAACCATGTGCTGGCCAGTGTCATTTTCTATTTTCATATTTATTTTTATTTGTCTTATTCACTTTAGCGTTTGCCAGATTTGACAAGCACTTTTTACAGCTATGTAGCCTAAATCAATTACTATTTTTATTTAATAAATGTATAAAATAGCTTGTGTAATCTATCTGCTCATACTGTATCTTAACTTTTCTGGACAATAGGTGGCGATATACGCCCATTGGAGGCTTGCGGCCATTCCATTAATGCAATGAAAAAGAAGTAAACTAAACGCCATCTCGTTGCTAGTGTTTTGAAAATAATGAATCTGATTAGTCTTTATGTTATCGAGATATTTATTTTTATAGTTAAATATGAAAATGAATACAATGGTAGGAAAAAACAACACACCATCGGTGGCTTTGTATTAATATATGCGTTCTACAGTATTCTTCTGGGCCTAGTTGGTAAGGATGTGCAAATAATCAAATGTTAACGTCGACAGTCCGTGCATCTGATTGCAAAGATAATAGATAACTACTGTTGCCTGAGAATAGGCTGTGACAGATTGTGTGGAGTACATGTATTAGTGTTCTCCTAAGCGAATATACTGTATAGTTCTATCTATAGTGCTTCTAATCAGCACGTATTGCAATGCTAAGACATCCATCCTAACCTGAACGCGATGTGTCAACGTTTTTATAAGAAGATGTACTGTAATTTCGTTCAGATTAGATTGATTTATTGTTTATCCTAGTTTTTGAATGTGTTAAATAAATCACAAAGGAAATTAGGCATTTTATTGATTTTATAATTTATTGTATCTTAATTTGTGTTTGATTAATACATGGTCTGCTGTGATTTTTTGGACCATGTAAATACTTGCATACAAATATAAGTAGTTAATACATGGTTAGTAATTATTTACAGAGAACATAATGCATAGATAATTATATTTTTCTGTACTTATTTTCCTACAGGTAGACTCTGAAAACAAAAAATGATGTCTTACCGAGCTAAACTCTGACGAGCCTCAAGGTAATATAAGAGATTGGATAGTTAAAACAAACAAAAAAATTACGTTTATTTCCCTCATTGAAATTTGATGAACATTGAAATGGATGAAGTGAAGGTAAAAAAGATTGTGGAAAATGATCCATATATAAAGTTGGACTTTCTTGATTTGACAACACTATCAAATCTACATGGACATAAAGATGATTGCAGTGAAATGAATGATGATTGTTGCGACCCAGATTTTGTAGTTGAGGAAGATGACTGTTTTGATGGTGTAAAAAGTAAAAAAAACAGGCCTAAAAGAAAAAAACATTCCTGCCCTTTCTGTGGTACAACATTTGTAAACATCAGTAAACTGACCAGACACATGAGAACTCACACTAAGGAGAAACTATTCCCCTGCCCCATCTGTGCAAGGAACTTTGTTCAGGACTACCACATGACCAAACACCTACGGGACATGCATGGTACAAGGGGACATCTCTGCTCTAAATGTGGAGAAAGCTTTAGAAGCTTAAAAAAGTTAAACGTTCACATGAGGACCCATTTGCCCAGTGAGTTCTCATGCCCTGATTGTGACATGAATTTCCAGTTGAAGACTGAACTACTAAGTCACATTGTGTTGCATGAGCAGGGCCTGAAGAATTGCCTTGATCCTCAGAGCCTCATCTGCACGGAATGCTGTAAAGTGTTTAACAAAACAAGTGAACTGAACGCACACATGGTCACCCATGACAAGTTGGAATCCCTTGACTTGGCTACAATATCAAGTTTACAGGGACATAAAGATGAATGCATTGATGACAGCTCTGATTCTGGTGAAATGGATAGTGAAAGTGGCGACCCAGATTTTGTAGTTGATAAGAGGTTGAATCATAACACCTTTGAAGATGAGGGTTATGATGGTGTTAAAAGGGAAGAGATCATTTCTGCCAAGCCTAAAGGCAAAAAACATTCCTGCCCTTTCTGTGGTACAACATTCGTAAACACCAGTAAACTGGCCAGACACATGAGAACTCACACTAAGGAGAAACCATTCACCTGCCCAATCTGTGCAAGGGCCTTTGCTGAGGGCTACCACATGACCAAACACCTACGGGACATGCATGGTACAAGGGGACATCTCTGCTCTAAATGTGGAGGAAGCTTTAGTAGCTTAAAAGAGTTAAACGATCACAGGAGGAGCCATTTGCCCAGTGGGTTCTCATGCCCTGATTGTGACATGAAGTTCCAGTTGAAGACTGAACTACTACATCACAGGATAACATCACATAAAAAGAGCCGGAAGAATCGCCTTGATCCTCAGAGCCTCATCTGCACAGTGTGCAGTAAAGTGTTTAACAAAACAAGTCAACTGAATACGCACATGGTGACCCACGATAAATCGCTGAAATACAGATACTCATGCACCGAATGTCATAAGAAATTTGCTTTACTGAGAGACCTTAAAACTCATCTAAATATCCATAAGATGGGAAATGATGGGACATGTCCAAAATGTAACCAAACCTTTAGTAGTCCAGTGGAACTGGAAACCCATATGGAGAGTCACAATGAGTCTTATTCCTGCAATGACTGTGGCAAAACATTTAAGCTCGATAATGCTTTGAAGAAGCACGAAGAAAGGCACAAAGAGGGCTATCTCCTTTGCACACGGTGTGATAAATTCTTCACAAAAACTTCTCACTACGAGAAACACATGAGGGCCCATGAGAAACGGAATTTCACATGCCCACACTGTCAATGTAGCTTTCTAAAATTTCGTGTTTTTCAAAATCACCTCCGGACTCATATTGAGGAAAGACCCTACCAGTGCTCCTGTTGTGTTGAAAGCTTTACCAAGGAAGACGATCTAGAGCTGCACTGCTTAAAACACAGAGTATTGAAAAAACAAAAGCCATATTCCTGCAGCAGATGTGAATATGC
>JAODUH010001068.1:0-13105 GCA_027564835.1 Typhlichthys subterraneus
TCTCTCTCTCTCTCTCTCTCTCTCTCTCTCTCTCTCTCTCTCTCCCTCTCTCTCTCCCTCTCTCTCTCTCTCTCTCTAAAACATTATATTCCTCACACTGTCATTGCACTGTGTTTATCTATCAGCCTGCCTTACTTATTAATGGACTTACTGTAGGCAACCTTAACACAGTCAGTGTGTTGCTGTGTTAAGGTTGCCTAAGGTAAGTTCATTATCTGATGGCCCTATATCTGCTCTCATTGCATAATGTGGTGGCATTGATGGCATAGGCGTTAAGATGGTGCAATGCAAACGAGTGGGATTTATTTCAGGTTGTACGACTGCAGGTAGGGCTGGGTTAATAGTCAAAGCACTGTAAGAGCAGCAAACAACAGGCTGTTGTTACAGAAGAGGTGCGGAGGGCGATGCAGGAAGGATAGTTATCCCCCGAAAACACAAACACACACACACTGTCACAGACACCCAGGCACTCACACCCAGACCCACACAGACAAGGCCATGCCTCATTAATCCATCACTCCAACAAGCACCACCTCAGCCCCCGCCCACCCACCTCTTGGCAAATTTGTTACTTGTCCTGCACGAGTAGCTCAGATTTACAGCCTATCTCGCCACCAGCGGGATTATGTGATATACAGGGAGCCATGAAATGCAGAGAAGAGGGGGATTCAGGGGCTCCACTCTACACTGCATTCACTGCAATGTCCCAGTCATACTGGGACATGGGACAAACAGAAAAGCTACTGGGAATATCGCTGGTGATAAAGATAATAATAACATTTGTGAACAAAACCTTAGGCCTATCTTATTCTTATTACCATATTTTGTATTCATTTTACATTCATTATAGAATTTCCATACTACTCAATAAATACTGTATATAAAACGTGTTTCAATAGACCCCTGCCCACTTGAAGAACATGTTATGAGCCACTCTTTGTAGGGGATTGATAGCTTAGAAAGTTTGGGAACCAATGGCATGGCAAGAGAACAGGGCCTAATCGCCTCACTGGGAGACAGTAATTTTGACTAACGAAGTGCAGGCTTTTATGGCCAAACATGGACCCAACTACATTTCGTGCCAATAGTGGCAGAGCGCACTCCACTGCACAATCATAAGCATTACTCAGACGCAGACTCAAGGTCACCCCGGCCGATTAGCACAGCCTGTAAATGAGTTGAATTAGGCAAGTTGATAATGAATGCCAACTAATGACCAAGTCCTACGCAAGCACCTCATTGGAGAGAAAAGCCTTTATAAATCACACCCAGGCAGAAGCACTTTAACCGATGTATAAATGCCACAATCTATTTTGAGCAAATATATGTGAATAGTAAATCATACTGAGAAATGTTCCTTACAAGTTGTATTTTTTCTTTCAAACATAAAATGCTTAGTGCACAATGAAGTCTAGCAGATACAGTATGTCACATAATTAACCTGTTCACTGCACCAAGGTTTTCTGCAGTTGAGAGATGAATGCAAGACGGCCAGATAAAGAGGCATAAGTGACCCAGATCAAGCCCAATTTGCTGAGGCTGGCGGTGGGGAAACCTTCCAAGCAATTATCCTGAGACTCCAATCACGAATCTGAATGTAGCTCTCATCAACAGCATGGAGCTGATGGTTTACATGGTCATCAGCCTGCCAGTGCCACAGGCCACGCCATGCTCATTCACCCACACATTCCCTATATCTATACTCCATCATGCACACACACTATTTCAGAAGCTATTATAACACTTTACAACACTAGAGGATATCTGATCTGATGGGAGTACAGGTGATGAGGTCAGGCCGAGAACAACGCTAATTAAAGACTTCTTCCTTCTTTTCACTGTGAAGAAAACATACATTTCCCAGAAGCACTTAGATTAGAGGCTGATGAAGACTGAAGAGCATTTCATTGGTGTGCAATATGAAAGAACAATGATACATCTGCCTTCAGAAACAAAAGTCAAACCTTGCATTGCACAAGGATAATGAGCCATAAAATGAGAGGCCAAAGATCAATCTAGACTATACAACTTTCCGTCGCTGGCCATATTATTATTTACTAAGGGCTACAGTCAGGTTTTGCTGAATCATCCCTCAATGAAGACAGTTCTGATAAGCAGACATTAAGGAAGGCTCAGAAATAATTCTTAGTCTCAGCCAAAAATGCATCCTCCACAAAATAAGTCAGTACACAGATTGTGTCTTTACCAAATCATAACAACAACAAAAAATATATTTGGTGTGACACTAAATGTTTGCTTTTGAATGTCTACATAATGTTCCAGTATACTGTATTTATTACCACTCTGTACCAGTATCAGTACAGTTATAAACTGGTGGGAAATAACTTGTAACAACGATATGTTATGTTATTTGTTTCACTTAGGCTTGGGAAGACTCATCACAATGATAAAATAAAACCTCATATAAACCACAAGCGAAGAGTTTAATATGAATCTAACACATTATATTCACCATTAGGAATATAATATTATGTCTAAGATGGGAGCTGAACATAGAAATGACACCACTAACATACATATCTTTCTTATTGGATTGACTGCAACCAGTCAATCCAATGTGCTCTTGTTCCCTCCACTCCCTTCCTTGTGTATTTAGGCCAAAGCAGAGCTGCTGTGTGCTGGCTGAGCCTCTTAGAAGGAGCAAGCCCACCCCCCCCCACCGCAACATAATCCAAACAAGGACAAAAAGCCTTGCGTTTAAAGGAGGGCCTGAGTTCTGGATGGGAGGCATGGCCCCCCTAAACTAGCTGAATAAATCATACAAGTATGATTGCATGCATGTGTGTGCGCGCGTGTGCGCGTGTGCGTGAGTGCGTGTGTGTGTGTGTGTGCGTGTGCGTGTGTGTGTGTGAGAAAGCCTGGAGGAACAACAGTGGAAGGCGAGCGTTTCCTTTCATATTAGCAGACTGCTTGGCCGCATGGGCCGGGGGATGCAGGGCTCCTCGTATAGCTCAGGCTGTTGTGAGAGAAACACTGAATAATGCATCTGCTTCTTCACTACCACCGCCCCCCCCCCCCTCCTCCTCCTGCCATTCACCCACAGAGAGATGGATTTTCCATGGGAGGTCATCGACATCGACTTGGGATGGATCGACGCTCTGGGGCGTGTCTCTATTTCCCCCCCGCATCCACGTTTTACACACCATTTCACTGAATTTGGGTGAGGGGGTCGGGAAGGGCGGATGGGGGGAGGGGGGGGGGCGTTCTCCACCACTCTCTCATCGGAATGGGGGGGGTGGGGAAGCGAAAGGGGGACGGTTCTTACGGCTTCATTCACTGGCGACACATCTTTGGGTGTGAAGGGGGGCTTGCTGACGGAGGACTGCTGCACCCAGCCACATCGATTCCCAGGGATGAGAAGTATCTCCCGGGCTGGCACGCCACCGACAGTGCAATGAGCTCTAGGGTCAGGAGGTCGCGCCTTAAACAGCCCTCCTTGCGGAGAGAAAATCAATACATTATTAGCACTTCATCTCAATAAGGGGGAGAGCTGTAGAATTGGAATGAAGACAGGAGGCTTTAACCTTCCTCAGATATGGTTATGGATGTATCTCATTGTTTTCCATGCCTGTTGTTGTTTGCCTGTTGGCCCGTTTCCTTTCATTAGCTGGGCTAGCACCGCTCCACCTCCTCATTCCAACCCCCGTGCTCCCACTGACTCTCGGCAGCGCTTTGCCAGGCTGTTGGTCCCATTTCTGTCCGCTGCCGCTGGCTATACATTCTGCATATTGCATATCTACAGATGAGGTCCACATGAAACACCTGCTTTCCCATTACCATGCAGCATCATTTAAGCCACCCTATCACGCAATGGATTAGGCCTCCTACAGTATGAATAGCATACAGTAGGCAATTTAATTCCTTTTACTTGCATTATGAATTAAATGATTGGAAAAGCTGTCCTAGTATGTACATAAAAGCTACTAGTATGTACATATAAGCTATCCTAGTATGTACATATGTTATAGAAAGACAATAGGAATGTCTATACCCTGTGGTATGTTTGCTTACTTGGCATCTGTTTGAATGGACTCTTGTTTGTCTACCAAGATCCCAGAGACAGTTTCGTTGTATAAGACAATGTACCCACATTCCCGAAGCTGCCTGTGGTTTGTGAGAACACAACCTTGGCCCAAACAGGGTATAGAAGTGTCAGCAATGCCAATGGAGGTCCTCAATGTCCATATGCTGCCAAGGTCTGGTGCAGTAAGCAGCCCCCTACATTGAATCTGACCTACTTTTTTCCCGATAGATAGATAGATGGCAGTCAGAGAACAACAGGCCCAAGGCTGCAGAGACCCCTGGCATACAATAACATAGGGACCATTTTACATAACATCCAAATAATACTTTTAATTATTTTAATAGCTGCCCTGGAATACCTGATGTCATACACAAAACGGCAATACTTTTTATCCATATGGACAAGCTAGATGATCGTATTTAGAAATTGACCTGCTACATGCCAGTAATGATACAAGTAAAATAATCAATAATATATAAGAACATAAACTACACAAACCCACCTGTGAAAATATGAACAACATATTTGCATTCATTTGCTCTCACATCATATTCAATTTGCTCTTTTATTCACTCACTTATCCGTTAACACCTACTGTATGGTATATCAGCGTCTTGCTGTTATGCAAGGTGCGAGTGTTAAAGTACTTTACATTAAGTCAACGTGACCACAGAGTATTTAAGAGCTGCTTGCATTTCAAGCCAATCTATTGACACAAACCACTAAATGAGTGTATAAATATAGATGGCTTGCTCAAGGCTTATGGCAGGGATATATGACCCCCTGGGGGCTACTGGTTTACATCCATTTCTCCCCTCAGCCGTGTGTGCCAAGGCATTGGGGGCGTATGGAGCAGAGGTGGGGGCTTAGAGTCCTTTTGTATACTGAATGTATGTCCAGGATAATGGCAGCCGCCTCCAGAATGTACCTAATGTGTCCCATTCAGTAGTTTGCTCTCATGAAGGCATTTACAGAATTTAAGTCAGCACATTTAACCGTAAGTCAAATGTGCTGACTTACGGTTAGCACATTTGTCAATAGATGAACAGATAATATTGTCACCTTTATAAAATAATACCGTAGTAATTCTTTGACTAAATATTTTTTTTTTTTTGCCTAAATCATCTGCTCATGATGCCGACCACCTCTGGTAAAATCAGTTACATCATCAGTTGAACAGATCCTGCAAGTCTACCTCTGTAGTATAATTATGTTTAATAACTATATATTGTCTATTGAATATCTACTGTAAAGGCCAATATTTGGTTCAGTTTCATTAATAAATGTAGTTTTAGGAACAATGGGGTATGAATACAGGACAAGACAGACCATTATACAGGGACAATCAACATTGTCTAATTGAGAGAAAAGAGACCAGAATAATGGCTCGTCATAGAAAGTGAGTGCTATGAGGTGGAGAGGTCACCGGTCGAGGTACTATAGTAAATTCTGAAGAGATGGGTTGTAAACCTAGTTTCTGCTGTGCTGAAGCTCATTCCACCAAGGACAGAACAGGCAAGACTTGTCTGAGTGACCTTTGCTTCCTCGTAGCAACGGTGGTGTCAGCCGGCCAGCCAAGGTGGGAGATCAAAGTGATCTGGTCTGGTGACTAGAACCTGAACTTGCTTGGAGGTGGAGCTGTAGGCTAACGCCAGGGTCTTGAATTGAATGCAATGGAGAGCCAGTGAACGTCTCGGATAGGTGGGGTTACATAGGTGAACTTGGGTTGACTGATGTGCTTCGGCATATTTAACACACTGTGGGGTCTGACGCATGGGAGCGCCTCAACTAATATCATGAAAAATATCTTCCATAAATATGTCTCTTGCTAAGGCGGGGCACTGTTAGAGCTAGGAAAGAATATGCAACAGAGAATGAGAAAGACAAACACACCAAGCATTACATTTCCATCAAATCTACCTCCTGTTCTCTCTCTCTCTCTCTCTCTCTCTCTCTCTCTCTCTCTCTCTCTCTCTCTCTCTCTCTCTCTCTCTCTCTCTCACACAAACTAACTTTAAAGCACGGTAAAGGGGCTACAGGGCTACAGGGTTTGCTCATACATGATTATCCTTGGGGGGGAACCGCTACCATTTCACAGTGTTGACCTTTGACCCAGCAGCTGTTTAATGACCATGTTAGAGACAGAGATACAGGACTACCAAAGTAATAGGGGTACTGTAATGCAGAGCAGACGAGACAGGAAAGCACATATTTGTGTGTCTTTCCTATTATCTCCCTACGGGCACCATTGCTGCCAATCTTATCGACGTATAAAGGTATTTCAGTCTGTCTTGCTTTTGTCCGCGCCCTCTCCCCATCGCTCCATGACTCTCTTCATGAGCTCGCACCAACGTATCCCATGACTGCCATGACTAAAGTGTCCTGCTAAAAGTTTACAGGTTTATATTGTTGAGAAATGACTGACAATACATTTTTCATGCGCAATATTAAATATTCATCAGAGCCGTTCCCTCGTCTTTATTCTGAGACTTGGGGGAAAAAAAAAACACGCCTCAATAATGGATGAGGAAAAGGTTAGCTAAGAAAAGAGAAGCCGTGTGGTGCGACACAGCTCAGGGCGAGCGAGCATGAAAGGGTGAAAGAGGATGGGGGAGGAGAGAGAGAGAGAGAGAGAGGGTATAGGTGTATGGACATGTGGCTGTGTGCTATGGAGGTTCTCTGACATGGACATGCATACATTACACACTCATACAAGCTGTCTATGGATATACTGTATACTCAGCTGGTTGCTCTTCTGTAATGACAAACAGATGTCTCAAACTCACATGTCACGACATTGTCTCCTCAATGTACTCCTTAATGTGTGTGTGTGTGCGTGTACGCACAGTCTTTGCTGTCATGCTCTCACCTCTGCAGCGTGACAGAGCGTATGTATGTCCCAGTGAAGGAACATTCAAGGACTAGTTGTTCCACAGTTGACTAGTCAGGGAAGGATGATTTTCATTAGCGACATTCCTAAAGTAATGCTGTGAGAACGCAGTGTCACCTCAGTATAACATTCTAGGCAAAGCAGATATCACCGCTCACTCGTGGAATTACGTTTCTGCAAGAGCATAGGGAGTCTGTGACTGCCTTGCACACATGACTATTATAAAGCATCTGTTGTTTTTCTGAAAGACGCACATGCAAACATATGAATACCAAAAGATATACAGTATTTAAACACAAGATATGTATTATCAAACTGCATGTGATAAAACTGCAAAAGCATTTGCTTGCTGCTTTACCATTAAATGAGCAATCTGATATTGTTTGGCAGACAAGAAATAACAATGTTATCATTTCAATCATGAGGAAATCACAATCACACACACGTTTTCAGATGCAGGACGCCACAACGTGTCAGAGCATCTGCACTGCCCTTTTTATAGGGCAAGGAACCATCACTTCCCTGGACATTCAAAACAGCGTTGCCACGCTTCTCTGTGAGGTAGTATAAACACATGGATTTCTCCCAGCCATTCATAGAAAATCAGGCTTTGTCACAGTTAGTTACATCAGGGCATCTGACCAATCAGGAGGTGCCCGGAGCATTTCCAATACCGAAAATACGCTTTGCGCTCTTACCTACTGCGACATCTATGGTTATAACATCGAAACTAATAATGGAAAGTCGATGAAACTCACACTATACTATATATATATATATATGTATATATATATATATATGTATATGTATACACTATATAACATTATACAGTTGTGCTGCATGATGAGATAGCCGATGTTTGAATAGGATTTCAAATTTTTTGTAATCTGTTCATGAAAAAGGAAGGCGCCATATTTGATCAGGGGTGTATTTTTTTAGAAAAAGCTCTTTGTGTTTACATAGAAATGCAATGTAACACAAATAATGCATTATAACTTAGGACAATTATTAGTAGTACAGCTACTTCATAAATGTATGAACAAAAGTTTAAAATGTTCTTAAATAATAATTAAAAATATATCATTAATAAATATTCTTAAATAAATATTTTAACCTTTTTAACTTTAAGTTTATGTGTTTTGTAATATTATATATGTATACACACGTTCCATATAAGTGCAAGGAACCATAGATGGTCACTTCATTGACCTTGATATTATACATTTTGAAAAAAGTGACACCAGTAATATTGTCTTGTAATATCCTCCGATAACATTCTGATTAAAATGTTGAATTTTTAAGTATAGTATAAATGAGTGCCAAGGGTTAACCTGCAATCTCCCCAAACCGCTCGCACAGCTATCAAACTGCAAACAATATAGTTCAGTTGGCAGGAGAAAATCATTGCAGCTTTTATGTTTTGGGGGTTACTAGTGGGACAACATGTCGAAATGTCCCTTTAAAGCAGAGGCTCTCAAACATTCCAGGCTAAGACAGAAAATGCTGATTGCTGAATGTAAGGACTGAACATTTATCATTAAAAATGTAGTGCAATTTAACTATACATAAAAAATAAACAAAGCATACACTTTCCATTAAAATTAAATCAGTTTTAGACTCACATATAATGTACGCCTATGGAGAAGCAAATGTTGTTATAGTGGCCCTCCTGCCTAATGTCTACATCAGTGGTTCCCAATCCTGGTCCTGAAGGGTCGCAGCCCTGCATGTTGTAGGTGTCTCCCTGCTCCAACACACCTGATTCAAATGAATAGCTCGTTATAATGACCAATTCATTTGAATCAGGTGTTTGGAGCAGGGAATCATCTAAAACATGCAGGGCTGCGGCCATCCAAAACCAGGATTGGGGACCACTGGTCTACGTGACACTGCAATGGTCACTGCCTCGCTCAGTCTGCCATCTAGTGGTGCATTATGGAACATGCATACATTCCACTTTACAGTAAAATTACTTCACTGGCAACGAGGATGCCAGAAATGTAGGTAGGCCCATGCAAACGTGATATGTGATCATACTTTCAACCTATGTTGTTGCATGATTTACGATTACATTGTCATTTGTATTAAAAATATCAAAGAGAGGGCTACAATCTGTCACATACGATTCACAGAGCTGGAAACTTGTTCAGTGCCATCAAAGCAAAGACATGTTTGGTTTGGTTGGTGGTCACCTCTGCGTCAGGGTTGCCAGCTTCTGGATGACATGATACATGTACAGTATTTCACACACGTGTACCAATGTGTTCCAGCACAATACTATTTGCATGCATGTGTGAGCGCACACACACACATACAAACACATGCTAATGACCCCATAGTGACCAGGGTCAAGCACTAAGAGATCTCCCCATCGTCTCAGATAGCAATGGAGAAGATAGCAAGCTTGTCAATACTAAGATGAGACTCTGTTCGCATACTGTTTATTCACCTTACGCATTTAAATTCCATTTGGTAGCACTGCAGAATGACACATTGGCAGAACTTTCGCACGACAGCCTACCTTCCTAAACCAAATAAACGTCTGCACGAGTGTCTATTTGTCTAGCAGAGGAGCTGCGTGTATTTGTCAGTATAGGCCTGCCAAACTCTACGGCAGTAAACATGCATACACACACACACACACATGCACAAAACCAACAAACCCTGACACTAGCCAGCTTCACACAACACAGTACTGCAGAGACTGTTCAACAACAACTCATTCACTTTGGCATCCAATGGGGTGATTTATCTTTTGTGTAGTGCTGGGTCTTTACTCCCGGTGCCTTGGGAAAGCAGTACCATTGGCAGCAGCTCAGTTTGATACGCAGTTGCATATCAAAGAGCATGTGGGGGGAAACAAAAAGATAGGACATTTATGGAGACAGCAAAACAATGCTGTGTAATTACAATGGAAATGCATAAATACTATCAAGCTGGCAGTCATGGTAGGGAAAATGCCAGTGTTCATTGTTATGGTAAACAGTGTGTGTATGAAACAGTGGGGGTCACCTCTGCAATACAGGCCAGCCTAAGTTTTGTTTTTGGGTTGACAGCAGAAGTATCCAATTCCACCAGTCGGTCAGTTGCAGCTCTGAGCCTGACCTCGACGGGCTGGGCGCCAGTGTGCATCGACGACGCCATAACTATATCCCGCTTTTCAAAACAGGGAACTGTATGTCGGCCAAATATTTTCAAGGAATCGTTTTCCTTAGGCAGCAAACATAGACTACAAGCCAAGTAAATACACATTTGCATCCTCCCACCATGCCATTATGGCTTAATGGACTGTGTATCTCTCACAATGAATGACTCTTGGTTATAAAGTACAAGCTTATGTGACAAAGTGAAAATGTGCCAGAACTCCCGATAGGTTCTGGCATTACGTAGTCATTTTGAGCTGTTTATTATACATTTATGGAGGACTCTTTGCAGCCAGTGACAGATTACACAGACAGGCACCATTCCCAGAAGCAAGCAAATAATCGTCACATTTGGCCTTGTTTTTAAAACGCACTGAATAAATAACAGGAGATGGTAACACATAATATCTCAATTATGAGAAGCAAAGGCGAAAACAGTGAGAGGCTGGGGGAAGGAAGGGGAGACAAGAAGGGGAGGGGTCCACGGGGGGTGTGCTGGGGCTGCTTATCGTGACTGGCGCCATTGAGAGGCTGGTGTTTGCAAGAAGCCTGCTCGCTTCCAAATCACCAACCAACACCATCCACTGACCATAATGTGTGCAAACACACACACACACATGCACACACATGCGCACGTACACACGCACACACACAGAGGAACCATACACATCAAAAACTATCTCAGTGTGACCCATGCTTATCTCAACACACCCAGCCATTCTTTATTTGGCATTCTCTAGCTCTCTTCCCCAGGCAAACATTCACACACAGCCATGTGGGCTACTGTGTACAGACACACACACACCCACACACACACACACACACACACGCACACACACACACACACACACACAAAACAGCCGGCAGTTCAACTCCAGCCAAGTAGATGTTTAAAAAAAAAGTATTTCACTGCTGACCAATGAACCACATTGTGTTTGTGTGTGTGTGTGTGTGTGTGTGTGTGTGTGTGTGTGTGTGTGTGTGTGTGTGTGTGGCTGTGACTCACTGCTCGCTGGCCAAATTGAAATGCCAACACTCTTGCTTGTGCACGTTAACGTTGTGTTTGAGACACATTAATAAACATCTATGTGGTCACATGGTCTTCAGATTGAAAGAAAGCGTAATCATGTAGACACTTTCATAACCATACGCCTTCTGTGATATTACTTTTGTGAACTATAGGGAAACAAACTGGATCTACTAACTATAGCATAGTCAGAAAGATTACCTGGCCAACCATGCATCTCTATATAATAGCTCTACATGTTGGATTTAATCCCTTGCTCAAGAGCACCATAGCATTGCAGTCACAACCCTGTTCTGTGGATTAATGTTTATCTTAGTTTACAATGTAGCAGGCTGGGGAGCAGAAAAGTGGACCTGCTTGAAGAGTTAATAATGTTTTATTTAATATTTTATAGTGTTATGTACAGTATGTCTCTATCCACGGTCATTACAGACAGACCTATCATTGTATCATTGTGATCCTGCAGATCAGAACTTTCATACCTGCACACCTGCATGGGAGATGTGCTCTGCTGCAATATGTTTGGAATGTAATGCTCTACTCAATATCCAACCTGGCCACTCTGCTGGTATGTCAGAATGTGTCAATTATCCAAGCCAGTTACCACATTTTGAGATGATTGATGCCCCTATACATCAGGTGCTGACGTGGGTGGGGCTAGTGGTGTTTAAATAAAAACAATATGAAGCTTATGCAACACAGAAGCATAGAGGACAGTCTAAATAAGAAAGGACGCTATATATGATGTAACCTAACAGTCTTATACTGTAAATGTTTCAAATAATCCAGGTTTTCTATTACGGTAGTAACTTCTTGAATATCACCCATGTTATGCGTGTTTCTGTTTCTATGGCAACATGATAGCTCCCCTGCCAAACTTTCATTTGTTATATATTAAAGCTTTCATGGGCAATAGAACACGGATCACTTACTTAATTTAGGGATGCTAATAAATTGATACCATTAATTAACATGTACTGTATGTTAAAATATACAGTATTTAGATGCACAATTAAATCAAACAAAAAATGTATGTAAAGTATTTCAATTTATAGAACGCTATTGCCAAGTAGCATATATAATTTGTTAACACAAAAACACTCCTGTGAACCACAGTAAGTGTAATCAAATGTAAATAACGGTCTTCAGACTTGACCAAAAACAATGGCCTTCCACTAAATCTAGGCCTATGACATTTTGCTGTATGTCCCCACAGAATAACCCTAATTTAACATTCCTCCCACAATTCAAAAATCACTTTTATCTGCATTACAACACTGGTACCAGAGCCTCTTCATCTCTTGTACTCTCTCTCACTTTAGACATTTTAAAGTGTGAAGATCACCTTTACAAAGAGGTGACATAAACAAGTATCTACGTATCTCATGTATTTTGCTCACAGCATGGAGTGGAACAGAAATGTGCATGTTTGCCTGAATAGCAGTAATCTCCCATTTTATTTTGCTATCTTTCTGCACAGCCTCGGGCTTATTGAGGGCTATGTTCCAAAGTGCCAACATTATCAGGAGCCTGGCATTTGTATCTATGCCGCAATTTAAATTAATCAGGCAATTACATGAGATTACATGAGATTAGTGACATCATATCATGTCTCCCAGCATGATACCTTTTTTGTGTAGACCTATGTGATCCTAAATATATTTGAGACAACAGTTGCGTTGTCATGCAAACTAACACCTATTTGCATCAATCTACACTGCTATTGAAACAATAAGAAGATATTTGGTGCTTTATGACTAATGGAAAAAGAAAACCCTGCATTCTACCCCACTATCTGTTTCTGCTAGTCTACCGTTATCTTATACTTCCCTCTGGTGGTCAGATGAAGTACTACGATAAATTACCTATGGATAATGGTTTGTAGGCTTACTGTGTATTAGCAAGGTGTGTGTGTGTGTGTGCGCGTGTGTGAGAGAGAGAGAGAGAGAGAGAGAGAGAGAGAGAGAGAGAGAGAGAGAGAGAGAGAGAGAGAGAGAGAG
>JAODUH010001071.1:0-16179 GCA_027564835.1 Typhlichthys subterraneus
TCAAAATAACACAACACACAGCCATTAATGTCTAAACCGCTGGCAACAAAAGTGAGTACACCCCTAAGTGAAAATGTGTGTGTGTATATAAATATATGTGTATGTATATGTACATGTATATATGTATATATATATACATACATACATACATACACACATATATATATCTCAAGAGGTGGTGCTGTATTAGCAGTGCTGTAGGTATAGTTGAAGTACTGAACGCCCACACAGCACTTTCAGTTTGAAGGCCATAAATACAAGTCCGGTTATAAAATAAATGGTGTGCAGGTTATGTAAGAGCGGCGCTGTCAAAGGCGTTTTGATCTGCGGAGGCGTGACGTGATAGCTGAGGTGTTCTCAGGTGCACTTCTCACCGTTACCGGGGGGGGCTGGACACCGTTAACCGTGTCCTCTGATTGGTTGCTCTGTGTGTGTACTGTAGGGCACAAAAGCATTTACTGTGTGTGTGTGTGTGTGTGCGTGTGTGTTTATGTGCAGGGCTGCTCCTGGTCTGTGATCTTCGTGGACTTGGATGCTCACAACAGAAACCGACAGACCCTCTGCTCCTTGCTGCCCCGAGAGTCCCGCTCCCACGTGAGTCCACGCATGTGCACGCACACACACACACACACAGTGTCTCTGCCTACTTGTATAACAGCCAATATAAGCTATCACCGGATGTTTATTGGATGTTTACTGTGGAACAGAAATAATAAAAGGTTTTCATCATCCATGGACGATCAAAAGATGGTAATGTTTAGTTACACACCCCTCCCTACTGAACCTCCCTTCTTTAACTCTTGAGTGCGTCCAGATATGCCCAAGTATGACAAAACCATTGTGTACCACATTGTTTTTCTTTTATTTCTGTTCCTGCTCTGGAATCCCTTTCTTGTCCATGTCAACATTTCATGCAGGCCATCTATAAGAACAACACAAGAATGAACCTTCATAGTGTTTGCAGGCTGTTATGCCATAAAACACATAAATAGAAGGGTGCTACTGGATATACGCACATCAGCAGCCCACGGCTGCAAAGATGAATTGCTTTTTTCTCTGAAAATATGCACCTATGAAATAAGCCGTGCATTATATTCAATATGTATGCAAATATATGTAATTAACTAATATATACCTGCCATGCTGCCATTGTTGCAGACATAATACACACAATGTATAGTGCACTTGAGGAATGAAGAAGATTGATGATGAGGAAGATGAGGAAGACTACTGACCTAGTGACCATTAGGAGGGAATTAAATTTAGCTAAAGAGAGACAAAGTGAAACAAACGGCTGTGATTCGGTCATAGGTACCACTGTGATTATCTTCGGCATGTGCCCTTCGGCCTCGTACCTACAACCGAATCATAGCCGTGCGGATATTCAGTCTAACGCACAACCTTGAGCGTGTTATTGCTTTTATACAACAGTTCGACACGCGTATTTTATTTGTAAATAATAGTAATAAGCACCAACAGGAAATAGTTTGTTTGTTTGTTTAATTATTAATTTGGCTCCGCCAACACAAATAGTCCCGCAGATATAGTTCTAAACTTCTATCAACAGTCTCTGGTTCTGTGTGGGCAAATAATGTACATGGCTGGACTGTTACCAAGCAACACATAAACATCACGCTAGTTACGTAAGTTTTCACGTTACCGCAGGTCAGCTAATTTGTATCCAATACATTCACGTTTGTATCATATAGTCATCTATGTACGTTTGCCTGTTTCATTTATCACGCAGCCAGTGAACTAAAATCTTCTGTTTTAACTTTTTTTTTTCAACTTTTTTTAGCAACTGTTATGAGAAGAAAACTGGTAAAGTGGAGTGATACATGCATAGTTAAAAGTCCCAGCGCGTTAGACTGAAATATTGGCACTCATGGAATACCTCTCGTCCAATCAGATCACTTGGTCGGAACTAACAAGTTACAGATAAAACTTACTGTCATAATATATCAGAACAGAATAGTCAAGAATAACATCACATAGTTGTCAGCAAAGACTTTGTCGATTCGCCCTTTAGAGTGGCCTGGGGGTCTTTGGGCACCTGAGAAATAATGTTCCACCCATTTAAGTCTTGTAAACCGGTACCTGCTGAACTACAGTAAAGGACTGTCACCATAATTGTGGTATGTAGTGTAACTAATCAGGGATCCGAGATAATGGGAAGCTGTTTGTAAACAGCAAGTAATTCACACATTTCAATTTAATTCAGTGTTGCAACTTGGAGGAACCAATAAATAGTGACACAAAGCACTTTCAGAGCAATAATTGCAGTCTGGGTGAGAACACAACACTTTGTAGCGAAGAAGTTATTATAAGAGTGGTTGTCAAATTCTGGAAAATAATCACAGATGTATGTACCTTTTGTTAAAAATAATGAGCTGTTTATATTGACATTTACAGCAGTGGATGCCCCCTAAGCCTGGAATATAAATAAATAGGGCAATAGGATTTCTCACCTTTTGAGAACTGCATAAAGAAACAGATAATAGTGGAACCTAATGGCACTAAATACTGTATGCAAACCTCGACAGTTCTGCAGAAATTAAATGCAATTTGTATGTCTGTGGTAATTGATGACTTATTTCAATTGAGATACTGGTTATTACAGAATAATAATGGTCTTAAAAATGCATGTGCGCCTTTGCAAATCTATACTGTATCTGTCTTGGAACTAATGGATAAACAGTTTACTGCCAAAATGCATGCGTTTGCAATTCCATTCTAATTCAATTTACATTCCTTGTGTTATCGGCGTGAATGTTCCCTAATGGTTAAAATTAACATTAAATCCAATAAGTTCCCTAAATGAGTAATTACAACAAACCAACCTTTGCAACTGTACATCAACGTTACACATTTTCCGAGCAGGTTAACTTCAAATGGGACTAATAGAGTTGGCAATGCCACTTGTAACAAACAAACGGACACCACTTGCTCTAATAGCCGTCCTTCAGCTCATTTGTGGACGACAAATGATCTCTCCCCCCGCTCCACAAAATGTGTCAAATAGAGCGGCCCCCATCAGCATGAAAGAATTAAGTGTAATTTGGAAACTTGAGCAGCGTTTTCACACTGCGAGCCTGAAATTAAAGGGGATGGAGAGAGCGAGGTAGAGATGGATGAAGTGTAGGGGATAACTGTAGAGAGAACTGCTGGAGCGATTGAAATCAGGAAAGGAAATGACAGTCGTTGAAGGTGTGTGTGTGCGTGCGTGCGTGCATGTGTGTGTGCGTCTCATGGTTTATGCAAGTGATACATTGAAGCAGTACATTATGCATGAGCTTCAGACTAATGTGGAGTGAAGTGGCAGGCTTTTTAGAGCAGTTCATTAGCTGCTGGGTGAGAGAGGGGGGGGGGAGAGGGGGTGAGAGAGAGACTGCACTTCTTTAAATCGGCAGTACCTGATGTGTTGACAAGACTGTGAATCTGTCATACGCCTTTGATTTTGTCATGCTCTCTTAACTATTAATAAACATAGTACACGTACAGTATAGCTTTCTGTGGCGAAGTAAATAAAAACAAAACAAAGTAATTACAGTATACACATCATATGTGATTTTTTAAAATTCATACTGAAGACTTTAATGTGTTACCTGTTATGTTTTACGCTGTGAAACATAGCATGTGCGGTGTAATGTTAGCGTACATTATATAAATTCCAATATTCGTTGCAATATTTGCTAATTTCACACATACTGTACTGTAGTTTGTGTGTATCTATTGAGGCATACTTCTAGGTCAGAGTATTTTGTTGTTGCAGTGCGGTCAAGTCAACACTCAAGTCTTAACCTCAGCATATAGGGCATTTCACATGCTTAGACTTGTGTGAGAATGCTCTGAATATCGCCGATGTATTTTGAGCTCGAAACGAAAGATGCATAACAAGCCTGTTATTTGTGATTGTAAGGCGCAAGATGGTACAAATTGTATATAAGACTGTGTGTAGTTCAAATAAATAAGATAATCAGAATTTAATATTATATAGGTAAGCAAGAGCACATTAAAGTCACATCTAAGACACACTGAAAGGTATGGAGTTATAGGGTCAGGGTTCTAGCGGTGTACAGCTGAAGGATAACAGGCCCATTCTGGACCACGCTAACTAGACAGACAGACATGTACACCATCGGAGGGTGTATGGATGTCAGGCCAATAAAACACACGTCTATCATCTAAACCAGTGTTACTCAACCCTGGTCCTGGGGACCCACTATCATGCATTTTTTAGATGTCTACCTGCTCAAACACAACTGATTCAAGTGAGTGGGTTGTTAACAAATGTCTGCAGATATTGATAATGACCCATTTGTTTGGATCAGGTGTGTTGGCGCAGGGAGACATTTAAAACATACAGAAGAGTGGGTTTTTATGTCCAGGGTTTGGAAAAGCTGATCTAAACTACTCAAATTCATACCCTCATGTCTAAATATGACCTAGCAGGTTCACCAGTCACCTCATACAGTATAGTAATGATACAACAAAAAAACCTTCCAATTTCCTTAAAGTGATGTTACTTTACAGTATAGCGTATAGACAGCTAGTGGGTTAAGGTGGGCATTATGTCTTTCTGCCTATTCTCTCTGGGGACTATCGATATCAGAAGTCTGCACATGAGTTACATGCTGTATAAATGCTGGGGTTCTCCTTGGCAGAACACCGATGCGGCCCTACTGCCTACAATCAGCTACCCTGCCTTTGCAGTGGATGACGATGCTCTCTACAGCCAGACACTGGACAAGATCGTCCGCAAGCTGCGCGGGAAATATGGCTTCAAGCGCTTCCTCCGCGACGGTTACCGGACCGCCAACGAAGACAAGAACCGCCGCTACTACAAGCCTGCTGAGATGAAGGTGAGTGAAAAGGAAAGTGTGTAGATATTCAAATAAATAATTACTGTATATAATACAATTATATATTATTTTTATTATTATTATTATTGTAAAGAATAATATTACTGTTATTATTATGATCTTACCACGATTTAGCTTTTTATTAGCATTCATATTTGGGTATCAGAACATTTGACTGTAAACAATGACCAGTGGATGGAAGAGGATATTTTGAAACGCTGGAAATATCCCCAAAATATTGGACATTGCCCCCCCAAAGCTTTAATCACCATTAGCCGATGTAGCCGATGGGTTTCAAGATTGATATTCCATACTCCTTTTTTCCATATCATTATCTTTTTTATGACAATTTAATCTCAGTCAAAATAAATATATCAATTCTTGCAGTTATATGGACTCGACAAAGCGTCTTTAAAGCAAATGAAAGTTACAGGTAATTGGTTTTAACCTGAAATCCTGATATCTTTCTCGCTCTGTCAATGTAAGGTAAGTCATTCTGGAGAAAGCTTGTTGATATTTGAACTCGATCAAAACAAAAACCCCTCTCCCTTTAATGCAATATGGTGCTCCCTCAGAAGCTCCGCCCCACACATTGGAAACGCATTTCAAAGGCAAGGATATTGATGTTGTGCGTGGTCTGCTCCGCTTTGTTTGTGTTCCTATTTACGGAGCCAGGGCTGTGTACAGTAGAACTAGCCTTGTGAGACCAATCTTATCTCGCGAGCTTCAGTTTGACTGAAGAATCATTAAAAGAGCAAAGAACAGCACTAAAGGCTTTTCTCGAGGAAACATACTGTATGTTTTTACTCTTCTGCCGACTGTCTTCGGTAAGAGCTTGGTCCAACAGTTGGCTCCTCTTGTTCACAGGTTCGTCCGAGTATTGTAAGTGCCTGTCCCAAACACTTTCAATGAACAACTCCCCAGATGGTTGTGTAACAAACCATCTGGCGGGTCAGTTTATTGTACAGCAGAAGCACCTGATTGTTTATTTCAGCACACACAGAACAGGAAGCTACAGCACCGTGAGGAGATATTTGGTGACACGGTCCGCTCCATAGGGTTATAATGTAAAAAAAATAGGCCGTCAGATTCCAAAAAGATGTTTCGTCTGGACGCGGCCTTACTGTTTTACTGATGCTGTCCAGTCGGACCTGTATTACTCACGCATCCTCCTTGTGTTGTCCGGCAGGAAGACATGGTTTTAAACCATGTTTGTATAAATTTGACCGCTTAGGGTTTATCTGTGGCAAAAGGGGATAAGTTTGTGTCAGACATGACAAGTAAAAACTGTCGGCACTCCAAAAAATTTGGAAAGAAAGTGAGAGTTCTTCACAGCCACACCACGACCGCCCTGTCATAGCGTGAACACTGGGGTTGTCAACCATTTGGAACGCTATGAAATTGGCTTTCTCTAATCCTGGAGCTAATGCAACACACAAAGTCTTTTAGACTGAGTATTAGCAAAGACCATTTAATGCCTCGGTTGTTTTGGTGTTAATATCGTGTTTCTGTTGACAGGCAGGCCGATACTCATTTCAAGATACTGATACACGCTGATATACTAGCTAGCAACATGTTGTCATCTCTGAGCTCTGCCTGCTGCCTTAACACGCCTAGTAAACATTTGATTTACTACTAAGAAACAAACAAATGCAATTTCTCTTTTTTTCTGAGCTTTATACTACAATGTCAGGATCAGTGCTGTGGGGGCATATCATATTTTGAAAGCTGTGTACTGTACACAAAGCTAGATGTGAATGAATTGGTAAGATATATTGACTGTCGATGTCGTCCGTATAAAAGAGAGAATAGGCTAGGAACGATATGCTGGTGGTTCCAACTTGTTTACTATTGAGGGGAGGCAGCCGGCTATGTGATAGACAGTTTTTACCAATCAGTGGAGCTGTTCATCCACAAAGCACAAGGGATACCAGACTGTTTACAGCAGCCTTTAGTGGATGGCTGCTTCTGTTGGTATCTTCTGCTTTTCTCCCCTCTGTGTTTTCCCACCAAAACTCCTTCATTATCGAACTCTTGAAGCAGCCATTACAAATGTTGACCTGGGCCTTTCTCCACTTCGGGTCCAGGTCAGAATTTGCCAGTGTTCTAGTTTTTGAAAGGTCCAGTAACCCTGTAAAACTGGTTCTTGGACTGCACAGTGACATCTACGCTTATCTCATCAAATAACATAATATGTAGAATCAACTGGCTCATTCCAGCTCAGTATTTGTCTATGAATCTGTACGGTTGTGGATGTACATTATTTAATGTGCCACTCTTTAAGTCATTGCTCAGTGCTCCATTAACACATATGTTCTAAAAGTGTTGTTCTTTACTATTTGTATTGATGGCAATTGGGTCACCTGGCTAGAGAGTACATTAAAATAAACAACAATAGACTAAATGAATTGGTTCTGTGGGGCTGTTCTGTGCTGCAGAATTAGTACTGATTATACTGCACATTACTTATCATCCTCTCTTTATTGTTCGTTCTCTCTCTCTCTCTCTCTCTCTCTCTCTCACTCTCTCTCTCTCTCTCTCTGTGTGTGTGTTTCTGTCGTTCTCACTGTGCACTACTGTTTCTTATCACATTGCGACCATATAACCATGCACAGTACGTGGTTATATGTATACACCCACTATAGCCCTCTACCTCTGCCAGTCCAAATGTATACTACACTGTCCAGGTTACATGTAGTATACCTGCTCTGACAGCTGTGTGCGTGTGTGTGCGCGTGTGCGTGCGCGAGAGATAGAGCTAGAGAGAGAGATTGTTCTAATCAACCCTTTTCCTTATTTCATTAGGATTTAATCTGTTATCTACCATCACCGTAGAGATTATTGGAAGTGATGAGAAACTGAGATATCCAGCCTGTAATGGCATTTATAATTAAGTGGACTTGGCTAGCTAGCGCGCACACATAATATGGGCTACAGCAGTGATGGGCCTATCAAACAAATGTTTTTGATTCTTCTGCAGATTTCCGTAGCATTTTAACATCACAGCAGAAGAAAACTCTCAAGCTATAGATGTCCATTGCAGTTCTCAAGTTAATTATTAAGTTAGTTACTCCTGTCCAGCATTTGGGATTGTAAAGTAAAAGTAAAATATTTGACCCTTTCTTGAAAATTATCAAAATATTTACTATTTGCCATTTTGCAAATATCATAGGACATTAATTGAATTAAGAGCTTGTCATGTCTAAGAAAGAATACAAACATGTGTGACTATGTACTCTCTCTATAGTCCATATTGGATTTGAATTCACAAACGTGCCATGTTGGTATAAGAATGTGCAAATATTATCAAATAAGTCCCTAAAACACTGATGGAGGTTGACATTATCTGACATTAAATCGGTACTAAAGAAACAGATTTGGTTTCTGTGTGCATGTGTGTGTGTGTGCAGGCATGTGTGTCCATTTGCAAGTCGATCCTCCCCCGATGAGAATAACAAGCCAGGAATTAATTATTTGAATTAATAGGTCCCTGTTTCACTTTACTGCCATTGCCACGACTGACTCGTTTCTCATTTCACAACCAAATTACCTGTGTGCGTGCGTGTGTGTGTGTGTGTGTTTCGCAGAGAGTGAAAAGTGTGCATACTGTGTGTGACTTCATTGGCCCGTCCTTCTACAATATATGCATGAGTGTGTGTGATGTTACGCATATGTATTCATGGCAGATGTTGAGATCTATAATAGGATTTCTGCTCGAATACATTTCAGATGACATTCCAGTGAATAAAGGGTGTTTTTTGCCAATACGGGTGTTTTTTAAAGCGCTCTGCAATCATGGCATGCTGTGTTCATATGGTTTGCGTTCATTGAGCCAGCCGGGCAATGGAATTAACCAGCCAATCACTGTGTCGATTATAAAGACATTCTCTCCATCCACCAATCAATTTTACGTTCAATGTTAAAATGTGGATGTGAGATAATTAAGCAGAAATACTGCAAAATGGCTGTGTTTTCAGTCTAATACGGGAGGAACAGATTCAACTTACAATTGTATTATAGCTTTGAAGGTGAAGTGTAAGATAATAACCTTTTTGGGAAAATCAGCGAATATCTATCTCCTTATGGTCTGTTCTGTGTCCTGAACATTTACTGTGTAGGGGGGGTAAGAAAATATTGATACTGTATAACTGAGTATCGCAATATAATGTTGTGCGATACTGTATCGATTCTCTAAAACGCTATCGATTTTTTTTTTAATTACATTTTTATAAAATTTTGTATTTTTATTTGTAAAAGGGGTTATGTACAGTATTCATTAACCTCCACAATGTTTTTGTTTAGATCAAGTTTAAATAACAATCTTTCTCCATTCCAGCATTGCTGACTCCTATAAGGACTGCAATAAGAGTTTGCCTATTTAATTAATGATACATTGTAAAATTAAGCCTTAATCTCTTATCCATATGTGTTCTTATTGATATATGCATATATTGGCTCACTGATTGAACACTGTTTCCATGCTGTTTAGCAGTGAAACACCTGGATATGATGTTTCAGTTGAAGCTGTGAGACCACTTAAAATAATCTTAGCTTTTGTTTCACATGTACACATAAAAAGGATATGCTTCATTGTGTTGCCATTGTAGTGGTATTACTGCAATAGTTATACCAAACCCTTTCTTGCTAGCTTGAAATAGCAGTCAAAGCTTCCAGTTTCCCAATGACACATTGCTTCTATTGTAGTTTAGCTCCCAGTTTCCCTTTCTTAAACTTTAAGAAAGGAAAATAACACTGGCAGCTCCTCATCAATATTCCACTGTTTTGGAAGGCTCTTTTTAACCATATCAAAATGGCGCCGTCTTTTCTCTTCGCCATTTAATTCGACATTCAGCACCAGCAAGGCTAGCTCTTTTAAAGTTGCCCCGCTGTCTGAAACACTGCACTGGAAACGTAATAACTCTTCCTCCCCGTTTGTGCTTTCCAGCTCTTTGACGGGATCGAATGCGAGTTCCCCATCTTTTTCATCTACATGATGATTGACGGTGAGCCCTGTCCTTGTGATAGGTGGATGAGATCAAAAAAGCAGAGTGCAATCAGAATACAGTATGTCTTTTTAAGTGTCACCTTGATGGGCCAAACTGGACAATTCCATTACATTCCAGATACAAAAATTTATTAAATGATATGGACATAAAATTAATGGTCCTGCCATGTAAGAGTTTGACAGTTTAACTGTATGAAAACATGGATGTTTGCTTTCTTTTGAGTGATTGTTGTGACGTGTGTACTGTATATGTTTTTCAGGGGTTTTCAGAGGAAATCAGGCACAGGTCAAAGAATACCAGGAACTGCTTGAACCCATCATTCAGTCTTATGAGGGTATGGTCATCATTAGAGACATACCCAACACACCCTTTGACATCCAATACTGACACTCAACAATGCACACAGTCATTAGCCACGTGTAATTACCGCACACACCATCACGCACATTTACAAATACATGCTGACAAGCACAATACAGTAACAACTTACATATGCAATTAACATATGCAAGCACACGCACTGTATCCAAGTTGGCATATCAACCGTCAACATGAGTCTTTGAGCTCCTGGGTTGCATCTCATATTTGCGTAGTTGAAAATACACTCTTATTAAACTTTTCATCAATATTCATTCGCTACATGCTGTGTCCAGGCATCATGCATGCATGATTCTCACACCTACCGGCAACACAGGCTTTCTTTATGAGTTAAAAGGAAAAAGCTCTGCTTTTGTATTCACCTGCTCTTTGTAAAATACAGGAGTATTTCTCCCAGGGAGGAAAAGTAAGATGATAGGGATTACCAAAAGCTTTGCATTTCTCTGTGCTGGCAATAATGGGAATTTAATTTAAGTGAATAACAATAATGATAAATAAAAAAGCGTAATCATGGTTAGGAGCTAAACAAATAAGTTAACCTTTCATGTCATCAGCCTCTCTTTGTAAATCTGAATATGTGTGTGTGTGAATGGGTGAATGTGAGGCAAAGGCAAATAATGTAAAGCGCTTTGGATAAATGCAGTCCATGTACCATTTCATTGGTGTTAGACACATATAGCCCAGCAATGAGATTACACTGAGAAAACATGTATTTTGCTGTAGCTGTACCTGAACACTGACAATGACTGTTGAGAGACACACGACATGTCACACTCCAATATGCAAACGAAGCTTTCACCCCCCGACGCACACAATCACCAATCACCTTGTCTGCCTGGCCAGGACATGCTGTGATCCCTAAGTATTACTATGTGCCGGCTGACTTTGTGGAGGCAGAGCAGAGGACTCCGGGGAGCCAGAAGCGTTTCCCTAGCAACTCCGGCCGTGACGGCATGCTCTTCCTGTGGGGTCAGGCCCTGTTTAACATCGCCAAGCTGCTCGGTAAGACCCGGTGTGGCTGTGTGGTTTTAATCAACCGGGATGTGTTTAAGAGCGGAGGCTGTTGAGAACAAAAGTGCGAGCGCACATGCACACACACACACCTCAGCTCCAAAGGAAATACATTAGACCCACGTTAACTGTTGTTTTACAATGTTCGATATATTTCAATTTTTAAATTGTCTATTTTTTAATAATGCATGCTAATTGTGTCATGACTATTTCATCATACTATCTGCTGTGAGGAAATGAGGAAATACAAATGCCTTTGTGATTTTCAGACTTTGTGTTTTATTGATAAGGCAGCGTAGGATATGACTATTCATCCTTTGCATGCACTCTAGTGGATGAGCTGATCAGCCCCAAGGACATCGACCCTGTCCACCGATATGTACCCCGTCAGGACCAGCGAAATGTCAGCATGCGATACTCCAATCAGGTAAGCGCTGCACGACCGACCGATATTCTGTAACACTCCCGCACGTTATCGATGGACTTGTCTGCCTGAAGTGTTTACTGAGCGTACCCAACGTACGGTAGCCTTTCACCTGGACCGTTTCACGTACTGAGTATCAAAAAGCGTTCCATCTTGGCGATTAAAAAAAAAGTGTCTGACGTTCCGAGTTCCCGTCCCCAAAACCTACGCATCTGACAGATAGAAGCACAGATGAGAAGGAATGCTAAGCTCATTATCAAGGCTGTAGAGCATTGCAATATCCCATGTTGACCTCGTATTTCACACTGCATACGTCATACAGCATGTCTTGGTGGTAACACGCTGGCAGCATAGCGCACACTGGGGAGCAAGGGTCTGGATGAATATCAGGTAGCTGTAGAGGAGCAAATAGGAAGATGGAAAGCAAAGAGCCTGGGGGGTGAGCTAAAAATGATGATAGTCAACCAGGAGATACAATTCTGTACTATGAAATTGTATTGTAACAAGTTCTAATGCAGTCTATAAATGTACGATACAGTGACACTTTCATTGCCCTTAGCAGGCTATGCGCCATATTTCCATCAGTGTACAAAGCCTGCTGCATGAAGCGCTACAACGTCTTTGTGTCTGTGACCTTGAAACATGCAGTGCCCAAGTGTAGGCGAGTTGGAGCAACGATGTGGCATATTCCATTTAGCTAAAGTAGCAAGTGTCTTTTGTGTTTTTAGTAATTCCTCGTGATACGAAGTAGATCATATCTAAACTCCGCTCAGTTGATGCTTTGATGAATCCAGCTCGAGGTGTAAACTAAATGCATGCTAGAAATATGCATTTATTACAGCTGGGTCATTGTTAGTGGTTCCAAATATTGGCTGTTGGTCTTGATCTAGCAGTACTGCTGTCTCCATCTCCAGTGAAAGTATTTGTGCCGCACCTTTTTGTGCTCAGCTGCTGTGTAGAAGGTGTAAAACAAGTCAGGTGATTAGCTGAGGCAATGCTAGTTACTTACCATACCTTTTTATTGCATTTAATCAACGCTATTCTGCATAGTGCACGTCACTGCACCTGCACTTAAGGTGAACCAAAGTGCCGTTTTAGGTACACACTCATTGTGTCTTGTGCGTTCTTGAAGTTGTAGTGCAGGGGTGGGTGCTCCAACGCACCTGATTTCACATGAATGCCTCGTTATCAGGCTTCTAACGACCCACTCATGTGAGTCAGGTGTGTTGGAGCAGGGAGACATCTAAAACATGCAGGGCAGCGGCCCTCCAGGATCAGGGTTCCCCACCCCTGTTGTAGTGCATCGCCCGACAAACACAGGACCATAAAGGAGTGATGCACTGGAGCACACTGGAGCACCTGCATCTCAGACCAAACAAATGTTCCACGGGCCACGCATACACACGTTGACTAACATGCATACATACGGGGCCGGCCCGGGTATGTATACTGCTGCTATGTATTTAAAATGTCGTATATAGGACCTTTAAGTTAGACTCTAATATTTTAACACTTGGTTAACACATGCTTTTTTAAATATATGAATTAGAGATGCGTAGCCTACCTTAGGCAGATGGGCACAGTATATGTTGGGGGAAACTGTTTTTTTTTTCCAACAATATGGATGTGCTATCCATATTGTACAAAAACTGGATGGTAGTTTTACCCCAAATACAAATTACGTGAGTATTGGTACTGTAACTTTTTAGCCTAGTTTGTTAACGTGCCGGCACCAATAGGTGTCAGTCAAATCACTAGCAAGTGATTGGACCACCTTCAGAAAATCTAAACCACAAATACAAGTGCTATCAAACATTTTCAGTCAGGATGTTCTTCATATCAGGCTGGCAGCTTTGATTTATTTCATTATTTCCTATAATGTAACACAATAGTAATTTAATAATCTATAGGTTAAAATACAATGTGAAACTTGCCACCGGGAGCATGGAATCTGTATTTATCAACTGTAAAAATGACCCAGTGTTCAGACCTCCCTATGGTTACAGTCAGTACTTTTTATTAGGTTATGAAGGGTTTTGTTTTCTTGCCACCTCTGTGGGCATTTTTCAGAGGGCCTCTCGAAAATTACCCACAAGCCCCAGGTTTTCAAATCATGCGTGCGCCCGCAGCCTGACTCCAGCGAGCCAAGGAAGCGCCTTTTGGTTTATTCACGCGGCTGGTGCTAAGCTGAAGCTATATAACTGCCTGCTAGTATTACACAGGGTCAGTGGGGCCACGCACACTCTCCTGTGCCTCTCTCTCCCCCTCTCTCTCTCTCTCCCTCTCTCCCCCTTCATCTTTCTCTCACACACAGTTTCTTCTGGTGCATCTTGCAGCTTTTGCCGGAAACTCGGGTTGACTCGGGGAGACGGGGAGGTTTGAGTTGTGACTGTGAAGCCCTACTATACAGTACCGGCAAACATTTCCCAGGGAATGCTGGCATTGTTAATTCATTACACCTGCATTTAGTGCTCGTGACACAGTGTTTGTGCTTATGGATACCATATTCATCAGGCGCACTATATAATTCCAAAGCTTGAATACAGTATGGTATACATATTATGTTGTACATGCCCACATGAATGTGACATGTAGATTTAAAGGAGGAATGAGAAGGATAGGTGAAGCTTGTGTGTGTGTGTGTGCGTGCGTGCACGCGCGCTCGTGTGTTTGTGCATCTGTCTGGTTGACACTACATCACTGGGGTCTGTCTGCAGGCACCTGAGGAGGCGCATGCAAGGGTCAGCTAAGTGTGCACGTGCAGTTCCAGCGTGATCTGTTCAGCCCCGTGCACGTCGTGCAGTACACGCGTGTGCCTGTGTGTGTGTGTGTGTTTCTCACATATTGTTGATTCATTTCACAGCTGTGAATACATTAAAACGAATAGATTGGATTTCTCACAATATTAAATGTCTCATTAGCCAGCTCAGATCTGTTTTCAGGTTGTCAGGTTTTCTCACCAATGTGTTTAATGATTAAAATGTTTATTTAAAGATGTATTAGTGGATTTAATTTAACTCAAGATTACTCAAATTACTGTAGATTTAATTATTAGGCCTAAATCAAAATGTAAATTGATCTTGAAAGTATTTTACAGTACATGTTGTATGTTTTTGAGAACCATTGAAAATACGGTTCCAGTTCCGGTCCGTGGATTATGGATTCGTTTTGTCCTGAATGACAGTGTGTGTGAGAAAGCATAATATTGCGTTTTTTACGATGCTACGAGATCGAGTGTTTACCAAATGCTCAATAATGCTTTAACTTTCGAGTTTGTTCTCCACGTAACAAAAGGCATGTTTTTTTTTTATAACTTTAATGTTTTTATTGGGAAATAAATTCGGCAAAAAATAAAATATTGCAGATGTAATCCTGCTGTTGTCCTCAACCATAAACATTAACACGCTCACCCTCATACCATACACATACACGTTGCAGACAGCATCCATCTGTACTGCCTCTGCACTGCTGAGATGACACTTTTGAAGTTCCACTAAGTCTCAAAATAGAGGTGGAGTGTCTCTGGGTGGTGGTGGGCGGGAGGCCAAGGGGGGGCCAAGTGAAGTGGCCACAGATTAACTGTGGAGGAGGAATGCAATTGGTATGTGTGTGTGTGTGTGCTAGAGGGGGTCCTGGGCTGCTGCAGTGAAACGGCCACCATGAACAGATGTTCTGCAGTAGTCGTATTTCAGCATGTCTGCCTACTTCAGTGGTCCATCACGTTTCCTTTCACATTGTACCTGTGTAATATTGCATCTGTTCATTGTGATACGTGATATAAGTGATACGTTAAACAGCGATTGAATTTTTACATTCCCTTTTTTTTTATATATATATAAATTCATCCATTTACTCCTACACACTGCTACATTAATACATGTACAATGTGTGATTTTTCTGCTGCTTCTGCAGGTTAAATTTAACCGCGTCTATTCAGCACGCAGTATGTCTCGCATCCTAATGTAGCCTACACGTGCAGTGGGAAAATGCACATTCCCATTAAATGTGCATTACGCTTGTTTCCACTTGCTGGTGATTTAGTGTATGAGGCTGTCGTGCGACTTCAATGTGCAGCAAAGCTCAACGCACAGAGGCCTCGCTCTGTCATAATGAGTTGGAAGTCAGCCAGAGACGAGGCGGTAAGCCAACGTGATGTGCATTATGCGGCGATATTCAACACGCAATAATGGCTACAACAGACTTTAGTGTTAGAGTGAGGCTGTGCGTGACGCATTTGACCCTCCTTTTAAGTATAGGCTGCCTTGTTGTCATGGAGACCGCGATGAAACCGCAGGGAGCGTGGCATAACATTTGACCTGGCCATCACATGCTACGGTAATATACACAGGTCGGTGGGTGGAGATAGCTGTGTCACGCGCGCGCGCACACACACACAAACACACGCACACACGCACTCACACACACAGACACACACACACACACACCTGCACATACCTGCATCGCATATTCACCATGTCTGGTCTCTCTCTTCTGTTTG
>JAODUH010001071.1:20744-36479 GCA_027564835.1 Typhlichthys subterraneus
ATATGAATATGTTGATATATTCTATACGCTAACGCGCGTACACGCACGCACGCACGCACGCACGCACACACACACGCACACACACACACACACACACAAGGGCATTATGTGTACCGTTTGGCCAGGCTGTTGTTGGTTACTTTGAAAACACTTGTGATAACAGCACACACCCTAATGTACTGTAATTTGCTCTAGTTCCATTTTGAGCAGTTCTCATAACCATAACTCAGTCCAGTGCTACAGTATAAGACATCATAGCCTGTGATTTAGGTTTTGCGGTTATACAGTATGCCGTGCATTACCGTTTACATGGGGGAAAGGGCTTCGGTGTGTGGATTTATTACATTTCACATTGTGGCTGTTTCTTCTGGCTGGGCAGACGCGCATGCACACACACACACAGTACACAAGTAATTGGGCCATTTATGTTTCCTGCAATAGACTGCCACAAAGCCTCTTCAGGCATAATATTAAACAGGGTAGCTCTGACACGCCAAGGCTCCTGTAGCTCATGCCTCGCTGCACCTTTAATATCAATTGATTTTCTGGACGAGGATAATATTTCTGAGTCGGGAGGACAATGTATGGGTTTCTCTGTCGGGGATACCTTTACAATTTCACCAGCTGTACGCCACAGAATCCAATTCTTCACTTCGTTTTTAGACTGCTGAGACTCTTTGGCCACGCTCAACTCTCTCTATCCCTCTCACACACGCTCTCGCTCTCTCTCTTTCTCTCTTTGTCATTTTGTAGCTCCCTCTGTTAGGTTTCTATTATATATTATATCTTCTGTTTCACAAGGCCGGAATCCTTTTCTGAGAGCACGCTCGCCTCTTGGAACCCCTTCCCCCGTAAGGTTGAGTTTCTGATATCACATATTAAGTCTCTGCTTGATGTTCACTCCCTGCTGTGCTATAGCTCCTGCTAGAAGACCTTTTGAAAAGAGCTAACTTTCACCTGTATACAGAGAATGGTTTCCATTTTAAGAGGCACAGATTGAAAAGTCACTTTCCGCTTGTTTAATGACTTTATCTACAGTCGTATTTTAGCTAATCTCGCAAAGCCACACTTTCTGGCGTTGAGATGTCATTCTTAGAGCAATCGAGAGGCCGTATTCTCGAGGACGCCGTGGAGGTTTAAGCCATTGTTTGTATAGGGACGTTTCCTTTTTTTGTTGTCATTTTGGAGCAAGATCATTTTTTATTTTCTTGACTCTTGTTGTTTATATAATTCATAATGAAAACTAAGTTTATTTCCCAAAATGCTGACAATAAACTCAAATTATAAACTGTAGCAACACCAAATAGGGGTGAGCAGCTATGGGTATGCCAAACAATAATACTTCATAATATAATAGTATACTAAAATGGAATAATTTCAGCTTAGGGTCTTGGGTCTGGGACCGCATTATTTAGGCAAAAGATAATATCTGCTTGTGTTAAGAAAATAGAGTTCTCCGGCACTCTTGTTTAGGGCCTGCAACCCCAAAGAGGTGTTTTAAGATAAGCTTTGGTTGATTAGACCTCTACATCCTTATTGTTGACATCAAATTACTTATTTAGCTTTTTATCCTTCTCTATCTTATCTATATCTAAACTTTATCTGTTCCATTACAGGCTCCTTAGGATTCATTAGCAGTCTACTCATTGAATGGCATCGAGTAGGTACATACTTTGCCCCATCCAATGCAATCAAACGGTATACAGTACATGCTTAAAATGCTTAGTGTGCCTGGCGATGTTGCCAGTGTGAGCAGGTTTTGCAGGTAGCATCCAACACGCAGCACTAGACATTCTCTCATCGATGTTCCGACGTAATTGTTGCGGTTACCGTAAGTGTAAGACAAATGGAGAGAGAGGGAGAGGGAGGGGGGGAGGGAAAGGGAGATGCAGGGAGATACGGGGAGGGAGAGATTGATAGAGTTAAACAGTTAGAGTCACAACGGTGCTTTTAATTTCTTCACAGACTCAAACGAAGCAGTGCTGACATTCACTTCTGTTTCTTTGGAGACCGGGCCCAGCCTTGTTTGGCAGACAGTTCAAATAGTTCTTCACCTTGTCTCAATTTTGCCTCAGCGCTATCTCTCGTCAGAGATGGGGATATGCAAACGGTGCCTAGTGCAAATCACTGTAAGCAGGGGCTGCTGTGGTGCAAATACTGCTTACTCGTTGGCAGTGCGTTTCAATGTGTCTCCTGTCAAACGGTCTAGTCCTCCTGCCCAGCTCTCTCTCCTTACTGCCTTAGCGCGTCTATCCAGGTGCAGCGTATCGCTTTGCTCTGTTGTGGTGCGGCAAAACCGTTTCATTCTCATTTGTTCGCAGTTGTGACAGCCGTGTCTCTACACACTATTCATGTAGCTCCTTTATTAGTGTGCGTGTGTGTGTGTGTGTTTGGGGGGGGGGGTACTCCTTCTTTTCTGCCACCTTCCCAGGAAAGAGCCTGAGATTGTGGGCATGCACAGTCAAAACAGACGGCATCAATTACGGACGGAACTATTTTTAAGCAAGTGTCGCACGTCATTTATATCCCTGCCTGCCATTTCTGATGCCAGTAGTGTGCGTGCGTGCGTGTGTGCGTGCGTGCGTGCGTGCGTGTGCGCGCGTACAAACACCTCCAGCATGTCGAGATACTGGGATTGGACTGGCACTCCAGGGAGAGCTCTAACCCTTAACGGTGGCTCTGCTAGTTAGAGCCAACCACGGTGCAGAGTGACTGTGAGTAAGCCCTGCAGGGGACCGCCCGACAGGGCCTGTTTGTCTGTTTGTGTTCGTGCTCACCTTCCAGGCCGATACTTTATTTCTATTTTTCCAAAAGTGAAGCCTCCAGGCCAGTGTCACGCACAGCTTCGGTGGTCTGCGCTCAACCGTCGCTCGGCCACGCTGCTTTTGTTTACCCCGCCAAGTCCCGAGGTGCGCTCAGATTTGGCGAACTGAGGCGAGTGTTCGCGGCCGACGCATTTCGCTTTAAACGTTTGTGTGAACATTCCAAAATTGTTACATTTACATTGTCACCCTTTGTTAATGAGAACTGCCTCATCAGGCTGTTTGCTTGTGTTCGCCATCGTTCGTGGTTGTTTTGTTTGCCAATTAAGAATGCACCTCTGTTACTAGAACATACTTCACCATGTGGGCTCTGCTGCATCCAGTTAATAATAGTAACTCTTTTCTCATTTTTATTTTTGTTCTGATTACTTGTTACGTGAATAAATGAATGCTATTTCCATACCGATATCCATTGAATTTTGCTGAAGCAAAGCACCATTGATTGATATTCTGCTTATTAAATGAATGAATGCTACAGTGTAGCATTATGGGGTGACATTTTGCATATGAGTGTGCAGGATTTTCCATATCCCAGACTTTCATACTGTAGCATAAGCCAGGCTACTTAGCATATAAAAAGGGATGGTACTCTTAATTGTGTTCCTGAAGATCTGAATATTCTGTAGGATGAAGGCAGGGTCAGTCGAGAACACTTGCTAACTTCGGCTCAAATCAAAACAATATTCCTCCGCACCGTTACACACATGGAAATGTACTGTGAAGCAAAGCGCAGTACTACGGCTTTTTTGTTGTGAACGGCTGTGTAGAAGTATGAGATGCTTTTTTCAACATGCACAGAGCATGGTAAGCTAGCGAAATGCGAGCCGATATTTGTTTGAATTTGACATAATGTGTATTAGCTTCGACATGGCTTGAAATAGCTGACTAGACCTTAAAGGCACAGACAGGTGTTTGAACCTATTAGCTGATCTCAGCTGGAAGGCAGGCGGTCCTGTTCTTCAATATCTGTTGTAGTTTATGATGTCACCAATCAGATTAACCAACATAAAGAAGCTGACAGTCATTATAGTATATTATCCATGCATTTATCCCATTATAATGAAAAGGGGGCATAGGAGGGCATTACAGGCAAAGTCAGGCACTGTAAAGATGGCAACAGCCAGAGCCAGCACAGCACGGTGTTCAAATCCGCTCTTGAGAAAGGATATGGGTGACGTCACGGAGGGTTTTTTCATTTATATATACACTCAGTCTGTGTTGTTTACCGAGTAAGTTATGGAGGTTTGTATGAAGGTATCAGGTACGTGTGTGTGTGTGCGCACGTGCCTCTGGGTTAGGGCCGGGCGATATGGACCAAAAATCATATCCCGATATATTTAGGTTGAATACCGATACACGATATATATCGGTACTTTCTATAAAGAGGGCTAAATGTTCAGGCGAGGAGAACAAACAGGAAACCCGATGAAATTGTGCATCTTTGTATTTTTTAGCTACATTATTTGTAGCTAAATGGTTAAATCCATAGAAGAGAGGTTGTGAATATTGCGGCTATATTTGTTTTTGATTAGCGATACCTTGTAATACTACTGTAGCTGGCTACCTGTATCTGTTTGTCAGAAACAGACATTGAACATGTGACTCAGTATCTGCTCTCTCATTGGCTACTCTGACAGAAGGTGCGCTTCAATCGCTCACTCCGTGTCAACTTAGTAAGTAGGCCGACATGTGTGAACTTTCTCTGGTGTCTCCGCCCCTTTGACACTCTGAACGCACTAAATCACGCGCTCCTGACTCCACCCCTCAGGGCAAATGCGGGCATGGAGGGAGAGACCAACAAATCGAAAAAGTAATGAATAAACGCGTAATATAACTATATCGATATAAACGATATTAAATACCGGTATATCGGCCAGCCCTACTCTGGGTACAGTAGACGTGCCGTCCTGCGGACCTGCACAATGAGTCATATGAAAGCCCTCTGATACAAGTGCCTGCATGCTCCCTAAATGGCAGGGAATAATCTGTCACTCAACATAATCTACATGATTACATTCAGTTGCCATTCACTGCAGCTCCACACACACAAATACACACATACACACACACTACACATGAGCATTGTGGAAAAGAAATTGGAGACAAAAAAACGTGTTCAGATGTGAGTTTTGGAGAATGGAGAGCTGAAAATTACTGGTGTGATGGCGCTGTAAAAAAACGACCTGCCTGGTCTCTACAGTAGGGAAGCATGGATCGACAGTTAGAATGTTATTTTTGTTACTTATGTTAGTGACCAACACCCCCTTATTTACTACAGTATGGAGGAGGGTTGAAAGGTTTGAGAGCTGCTGGTGTGGATCATCGTGTTATTATCGTCTGAAATGGCCGACGGTCACTGTGGCAAAATGGAGCAATAGCTCTAAGTTTCACTGTTACTGTGGTTTCTCTCTCCCAAACAACCTCCAATTCTTCAGCTGTAGCCGGGGGTTCTCTCTCTCTCTCTCTCTCTCTCAATCTCTCTCTCCCTCTCTGTCTCGCTGTGTGCAATATATAGTCTACTGTGAGTTTTCTTTTTTTTTTCTCAGCCAGTGTAAATGTAATAATAAAGTAATAAGCTGAGAATATGGGTGACAGGAGGATACAGGTTATTGTTATTTTGACAGTCTGATCTGAATTATCATTCCAGCCTCCACCAGTATTCTACTGTCTCAATTCATAAGGTGTTATATATTCTCCTCTCTTGCTGCCTCTCTATCTATCTCTGTCACAGGGACCCATAGAGAATGATGTTGTCATCCATGCGGCTCTAATTGCAGAGAGCCAGAGGTATGTATGTATGTATGTATGCGTGTGTGGCATGGTATAGTCATAGTGTACACCTACCCACAATAGTTTAGGTTGACCTCTGACATTGCATGTCACAAAGTATAGTGCGTGTAGTTTGAATCTGTGCACATCTCTCACTGTAAATATAATGCATGCATGCATGTTGAATACGGTTGGACATGTTTGTTTTGTGTGTGCGTGTGCAGACTGCAGGTCTTCCTGAATACATATGGCATTCAGACGCAGACACCGCAACAGGTTGAACCAATCCAGATTTGGCCTCAACAGGAACTGGTCAAGGTAATACACACACACACACACACACACACACACACATGCACAAACACGCTCGCGGTCTATAGCGACGCACCCGCATCCCTTATTTCCTTAATAATCAATGACATTACCGCTACGTTAGAAGCAACATGCATTGGTAACATTGCAGTGTCCCCCTAGGTTAACAGATGCTTCAGCAGCTGTACCAGGTGCCTTAGCAATCATTCACCATTAATCCTGAACAGTAGTAACTCCATCTGAGGGGGGGGGTGACATGACGGACTATGCTGATGCTCCAATTGCAGCACAAATCCATGAGACGGTTAGCTAGATTATCTTTCAGCGGCCCAGTATCAATATGCTAGCCGCGCTCGGCTAAGTCTATCAATCAGCAGCACAGCAAATGGCGTGCTATTAAGATTTGCCTCTTGATTATCCACTCAGTCAAAGCTGGTGTTGTAGACTGGTTAAGTTGATTGATTGGAGGAATGGCGATTGTCCGTGTGAATTGATCAGCAGCCGTCACTACGGAAATGGGTGATAGTCCACTATAAAGACGGTGTGACGGCCCTGCCTTTTTTTAACAGGCCTGTGGTCCTTATTGGTTGGATAGGCCCTAATTAGGCTAATGAAGTGCACCTGTGCAATTCACTTATATAGGTATGTTGCACCACACTTTAGTTGTTTGGTTTGTTTCTTAGTTTGGTTAGCATGCGCAACACGCACCACATATTTCCAGTGCATACACTTACAGAAATTCACACCTCATTCCATGTTATTCTGTTAGTTAGTTTAGTGTTTGTGTTTATTTCGTTTACGGCCCTTGAGCCAGGCCGTAACACCGCTAACATTTTAATAGTGGTTGTGTTGTAATGGACTCTGAATTCAGGCCATGCTCCTATATGCCAAGAATAAGCCCTTTTTCTGATGATATCGGATAAACGCGTTTCCCACTGATGTCCCCAAATTCTACACGTTAGAGGAACTAAGATTTTAAATTAAGCTGACAAAAAGAAATCAAAGGGTTTCTGCAGTGTTTTCCCTTCTTTAGCATGTGAATGCTAGCGGGCCCGATAACAGGTCAGGGAGCAGGCAGCTTTAGAAGGGAAGTTAAGCTGATAAAAGCCCCCAAATCCTTATATAATAACCCTATTATATCCTTATAATAGGGTTTTGTAAAGTTTTGATTGACTGTTTTGTCTTCCTCAAAGTTACCTTCTATACAGTATACTGTAGCTATTTTACTTCATTTTTAATACATAGCTGGTTTTTAATCTTCTCTCATCATCCTCTCTTCTCCTTTCTTCTCCTGGCTTCTGTAATGTCCGTTAATGACAACACTCTATTCACTCTGTATCCATCACTTCATTTCCTGTCCTGTCAATCGCCATGACGACCATGCTTGCCCCCGCGCTCACCTTCGTCGTCTGGACCAAAACGTCCTGTACCAGCAGTGCTGAATCTGTAACACCTGCCCATCCCCTGTCAAACGTGTCACTCCAAACCCCCCTGTCCTCCTCTCTAGGTCCCTACCCCTTCATTTGCATCATTTCCCCATGTTCTGCCTCTCGATACCTGCTCCCCTTCCGTTAGTGTACAGTGATTTCAGCGGCAGAAACAGCCCTGCTCTCGAGGCCTGTCATCTAAGTGTTCCCCTTCCATATCTGCTGCCACCCTATCTGTCTCCTGCCTCTGCTCTGCTCTGCGCGGTGCCTGGGCAACTTCAGATGGAAAGTGCAGTCATGAGTCACAGCAAGAGTGCCGTGGTGAATATTAAATCATGACTACAGACAGAAGACACTTAACTCCTTGAGAGGTTCTGTGTGTGCGTGTGCGTGTGTGTGTGTGTGTGTGTGTGCGTGCGTGTGTCTGCGTGTGTCTGTGTGTGTGCGTGTGCCGTTTCTGCCGTGGCGAGCTGCGTTCAGCCCTTCCTCTTTGTGCACAGACGCTTGATTGTGTTGATTATGTTTTCTGCCTGCTGGCTGAGGGCTTGTAGAGGAAGAATTCACACCTCGCTACCAACTTCTGTCCTCTGTATGTGTGAACAATTTCCTCTTATGATGTGTGAGCCATTATATTTTATATGACTAAACATTATACATGATATTCATGCTTACATTTTTATTTAGCCGATGCCGGCGCTTTAATCTGAAGCGATTTACAATAAGCACATTTGCCAATAGCTGAATATTACATGCTCCAGTTATCGTAAGCCAGCAACAATCAGTTACTATGTTAATGATTTTACATATATAACGCATCAGTCAAGCCTAATAATTATTAAGAGCTGATCCAACATATTGTAGCAGGACACAGAATATATATATACTGTATGTATACGTATAAATATACAGTATATATAAATGTGATAAGAGGATTGTCATAGGAAACTTCAGTTGGTGGGAGTGTTATGAGGTTGTGAGTGTCGGAGGTACTGAGGTGTCTTTTGAAGAGACGGATCTCTTCAAAAGACCATCTCTTCTTCTGGTGTCTGACAGCCATGCAGAAGCACGCATATCAGCAGCTGCAGCTCATAGCTTCTGTTGTGAAATGCTGTCGCAGGAGAGGTAGTGAAGCGTGCAAGACTTGTATAGGGAAAGTAGATAGGAATGTGATGAGGGTTATGACACAACATTTCTGCAGTGCAGGTTTCAATCACAAGGCAATTCCAGAAACACATCAATGATTGTGCCTTTCAAAGTAATTGGTCCATATATACTTGTCCACCCTGTGGACATTGTGTAGCTGTTGAAAGTGCCTCTTAACCAGTAGACTAGTTATTTTTGCTGTGGTCAGAGGAAATAACAGGAGATGAACGGAGGCTTTGATAGGCGGCCCTTGTGCCGTTAGCTCTTAGTCATTGGTATTCCGCAGACAGGATGTCTTGGGTGCAGAGGTCTTCATTGTCACTCAATTCCTTCTTCTTGGTCTTGTCCTTGTGTCTTCGGTCAGTGGGATTCGTCACGGCACGTAAACCTCAATTAACACCTCTCTTTTATGTCAACGTTACCTTCCTTTTTTAAACGCTTTATTTTCCACTAATTGGCCAACCTTTCGCATTCTCGGTCTACCTGTTTTGTTTTTTTCAATCTTACACATTTCAATTTTTATTTTATTTTATTTTTTATATAAACAGCGAGTGCATAGGAGTGACACAGCACCACCTTTTGGTGGACTTTAGAACTGCAGCTCCACTTAGGAGCCGTGCGAATGCGGCACAGAAAGTACAACACTGTATTTAAAGCTGTTTCCCCGCAGTGCTACTTGAGTCTGTGGTCGCACCGGTCTCAGACATCACAGCAGACCGGAGGTCAATTAGTATGTCAGGGTTGACCTTAAGGGGATTGGTGGTCCTTCAGCACGTGCACACACACACACACACACACGCATACACACACATACACACACAGGCACAGACACATACATACACACACACACACACACACATATACTGTACACAGACACACACACAGACACAGTATTATAGTGTGTGGTTGTGGTTCTAAGCCATTAAATAAATGTCAATCTTCCATTCTCTGTGCATCTTCTGATCTGCTGCTCTGGTCCTTTTCTTCTTTCTACCTGCAGTGCCAGAGACACACTTACTGGGAAGCTATCTGTCAATCTGTCTGCCTCTCATTCAGTCTGTGTTTCACTTTGTCTGACACTCAGCCTCCGGATAAACTCCAAACAACATGTCAGGTTCACTCTCTCCAGCCAGTGTCATGTGACCAGTGACACTGGCTCCAATCTGGAGGTGGTCCCCGGGCACTGCACAGCGGCTGCCCACTGCTCCCTTGAGGCATGGGTTAAATGCAGAGAACGGATTTTGGATGTTTTTGTATGTGACAATATAAACACTGTTGCCTTTACTCCTACACTAGTGCTCTGAGTAAAGGCATGTCTTTGCCTGTTAGAGCTCAAATAAATCCGTAATGACATTTTCTGATAAGCCTGAAGCAAAAGAGAAAAGTAAATGTATGTGAAATAGGAGCCGGTCCACCCCAGTGTGTTGGGTTTTGTCATGAGCGGCAAGCGCCAAATACACTGGGCAGACAATATATATTTTTATCAGGCCCTTTTTTATGACCTCATACTAGTTGACTGGCTTCCATTTCTACTGGAGAGTTGGGGACCTAAGTTAGCATTCACAGAGCTACCTCTGCCATAGGCTACACTTATAGGTAATAACACACTGACAAAAGCATTTCCAGAAACACAAACTCCCAGATTTAAATTACAGACTTTCCCCCTCGATCTATATCCAATCTAATAGAAGTAGAGACGGAGAAGTTCTCTTTAGGCCAGACTCAGCAAAGTGCTCAGTCTTTGCCAATTAATTAAATGTATGCTCATTGTAAAATCTTGGTTTCTATAAGCGGCGTTGTATAACTCTAAAATTAGAATGCTGCAGTGTTGCAGTTATATCTAGCCATGGGTCCTCTGCCTCTTCTTAATGTACAAGCCAACATACAGTACATCAGAACACAGGTTGTTAAATGCAGGCTTGGTCATTCTCGAGACCGTCGAGACCAAATCAAATCAGAAGCTCCACCCCCTCACATTGAAAAGCATTGCGATGCCAGGGGCGTTTGCCACTTTGTGTTCCTATTTACGGCGCTGAGGCTGTGTAGAAGTACCAGATAACAGAGAACAAGGTGTTTTGTGAATTTGACACATTAGCTTACAATTAGCTTACAATAGCTGACTATACCTGTAACAGTATAGGTACTCGTGTGTATGCTATGGGCCACTAAACAGCAGCCCAGGGAACTTAGCATATCCATATGTCTCCAGCTAATATCACAAGGCCATTCCGCCTTATGGAGGTAATTTCAGTTTATGAGCAGCATCAACAGAAATCCCCCAGCTCAGCTCAGCGGTGGGTCCATGGATGTGTAGTGGAGTCTGTGCTGCACCTGCCTGGCATTACAAATGCAAGATGATGCCTTTAACCCCTGCTAAAAACGCAGATGAGATCTCAGAGGTTTCCACGGACAATGTGGATTTTACAGGTTTAAAGGTTACACATCCTATACTGTGCAGTCCTATTGACATGCATTATTGATTAAATATGTATGTGAGTCCTTTTGCCTTCCCACAGGCGTATCGCTTCTTGGCTGTCAATAACAAACTGGGATTAAGTGGGCGTCCGGACAGACCGGTTGGCTGCATAGGGACCTGCAAGGTACACACACACACACACACACATTTAGGTTTTAGCTACAGTAGCTGATATACAAGCACAGGTCATAACTTTGGGGCTGCTCGTGATTGTCATATATTTTCCAGAATTTTGTAATTACAGATTAGAATAATATTTGTGTTACTAGCACTATCTGGTACCCAAGCGAAGGTCATAGCAAGAGCAAACAAGAGAGCAAGCGTGCTCAATAAAGACATGCCAAAAACAAATGAATTATGGCTCCCAACACATTGCTCAGACATTTTTATAATGGAATGTTTACGTGGGAAGATTGCAGACTGCCAAAGGACATTATTGTCATTTGTGTATCTGTATCTGTTTGTGTGTGTGTTCACTATGGCGGAAATACATAAATAATAAAGATAAAAGTCTAGTTAGTTACCGTACGCTTTCAAGTGCAAGTGTATATGTGTAGCTCTACATATCTTACAATTGATAACATGTTTTATCCAGAATAATGTATGTACACATAATGTGTGTGTGTGTGTGTGTGTGTGTGTGAACCTGTGTGCGTGCGTGTGACCGTGCGTGTGTGTGCATGCGTGTGCGTGCATCCAGATCTATCGTATCCTGGGCAAGACGGTGGTGTGCTACCCGATAGTGTTTGATCTCAGTGACTTTTACTTGTCCCAAGATGTCATGCTGCTGATTGATGACATCAAGGTAATAATTAACCTTTTAAATATACAGTATATAATGAGGTGCTGTACATTAAATATGTTTTGGATGGTTAATACAATGAGAAGCAGCATACACAACCACGTTTTTCTATTCAGAGATAGCTGACCTTAATTTATGTTTAAATAAAATTTAAAAAAGTAGGTTACTTAATTGGATAATTGCATTTCATAGCAATTGGCCCCTGGTTTTAGATTGTTGGTATTGATGGCCTGGTATTGTCTTCTATTGGATTCTATTGTGATGATGGTATAGGAATATAATTGTATTCATTGCTACACATTTATTCGTGCTAGAGGTCATCTTTCATTTTATTTTATTTATTTTAAAAATGTATAAAATGTATAATTGTATAGGAATATCATTTCATTCACACTTGCTACATTGTATTAGTTTTAAGGGTTATCTTTCATATAAATAATATAGAAAATATATACAGTATATGTGCGTATTTTAGACAATTTAGACACCTTGCTTTTTCTTAAAAGCAAAAAGCCAATCCTCTGCGTATTGCTCTGCAGTTGGTCTAACCATCTCTCCCCGCCTGCAGAAGGCTCTGCAGTTTGTCTAACCATCTCTCCCTGCCTGCAGAAGGCTCTGCAGTTGGTCTAACCATCTCTCCCCGCCTGCAGAAGGCTCTGCAGTTGGTCTAACCATCTCTCCCTGCCTGCAGAAGGCTTTGCAGTTGGTCTAACCATCTCTCCTCACCTGCAGAATGCTCTGCAGTTCATCAAGCAGTGCTGGAAGATGCAGGGACGTCCCCTCTTCCTGGTTCTCATCCGAGAGGATAACATCAAGTAAACAGCCATCCTTTCCCTCTCTTATTCCCTATATATATTCCCGCTGTCCCCCAAAGAATACAGAATACCCTTCCCTAATACTGGGTTTATATGTTGACTGACCCCAGATCAGCTACTGTATTATTGAAGTCAGATTTCTATTTTAATTTGCAGATGCACGCCACGCCACGCCACACGCCATTTGACATTACACTTAAGAATGAATCCTTAAAGGTCTCTAAAATAATTATTTTATGAAGTCAGTGAAGATAAGCGTTATAATGTATTATATATTTATTTATAAATGTATATTTATTTTATATTTGTCATACATTATACATACATATATCAGACCCTCTGTCTTTTATTCCACACACAGAGCCTGTCACCATTTTCACACCTTCGCTAAGAGGCAGCTCTCTTAAAAGGCACATCAGATTATTGAATTTTCATTATAGTTCGTGACACCATATTTCTGGCCCTCTCTCTCTCTCTCTTTCTCACTCTCTATCTCTCTCTCTCCTATCGCTCCTCTTTTAAGATGGCAGGTGCTGCAGTGCCAGCTTGCTTATTTGGGAGATAATGCCTCTCATTTGTATCACTGTAGCGTGGCTGCTTGGCTAAACTGCAGCATTGACCATTTTCTCGAGAGCCATGTGTTAAATGTGTTCCAACCGCTTGTGCACAGCCACACCGCTACACCCGGTACAACTCATTGACTCATCCAAGTCATTAGCATGATATTGACTGTCACAGTCGCCCGAATGGAAAGTGACAGCACAGAGCCAAAATGAATTGAGGTTATGCTGATTGGGATTTGCTGTCCAGGCTGAAATATGTAAAGAGCACAAACGCATGTGCAGTTCTGCCGTGAGCCTAAATTATAAATGTATACTTTTAAAACCAAATTAGGATTTAGTGATAAATTACTAACTATTGTTTCACTAGGGGGAGCCGCTTCAACCCAGTGCTGGACATGCTGGCATCGTTCAAGAAGGGAAACATTGGTGGGGTTAAGGTTCATGTGGACAGACTTCAGGTCAGTTGATCAGGAAACGTTCTTTCACTGGTAATATTGTTTTTCGGTTTGTTCCGTGATTGTTTCTTGTTTTCCTAATCATTTACTTCTGGAGACAAATAACATAGTTGTTCTCTGACATTTGGCTGTATCTTCATTGCATGACTCTTAACCATAGTGAATATTTCTACAGTAATTCCAAAATGTAATTGGCATAAGCATTCTTTTTTTTTTTTTTTTTTTTTTATGTCCATGGAACCGTGCAGAAATAGGAGCTGACAGTGTTCTGAATACAGTCAGTATTCAATGCTGTCAGTTTAAATTGCCTGGCATGTGTTTTTTTCATAAATAACCCATTGTCCTTAAAATAGTATTTGCACTCGGATAACTTTAAAAACAACTTTATGTGCAAAACTTATATAAAAGGCTTTCTAGCCAAAAGTTATTCCTACCTTATTACTATTTTCTTCCCCCACATATAAAGAGTTTCTTCTTTTTGAGTCTCAGTTTTTTTTTCCCTGTCTTGCTATTCCCTTCACAGTTAGTTCCTAAACCTGTGAAACACCTCTTATCATCTAATTATTATTCGTAGAATGGCTCTTCCTTCTCTACACTTATTTATTTATTTACTTTACTTTGGTCAGGACATGTATAATCCGCACTACAAAGTCATGGTATTATTTTAGTTATATTGTAGTACAATTTAATAAAATTCACGTTTTTAATCTAAATTTAAAAATGTTACGTAAGCAATGCATTGCTCCCCGCCGACTTTAGAGTAGGCCTATCTTAAAATAGTGAACTGTGTCTCTCCATCTCATACATGTTTGCATTTTGTTGGCAAACGTTGTATTTATTCTGTGACACATTTCCCCCGTGGTTCTGTTGATATAAAGCTATTGTCTTCTGTATCTTTTCTCATATCATTGTTGTGTTGTCTAGCATGTCTCTGATGGTTATGTTCTGAGGATATTCCTTTACACATTGTCATATTTGTATTGTGGACCCCCCTTGTATCACGTTTCTGCATTTTTTTTAACAAAGCATTTAAAGGCAGAGTTAGTTATTCTCGAGAACACTTGCTAACTTTAAGATCAAATCAAAAAAATGAATCTGCAGCGCCGCCTCACATTGAAACACATTCTGAAGGAAAACTTAGTATTTTCGGAGCCAGGGCTGTGTAGTATCGGAATGTATTATACACACAAATAGAACGATAAGATGGCCAAATGCGAGGAGGTATTTGGTGAATTGGACAAAACATGTATTATCTTAGAATTAATTTACAATAGCTGGCTATATCCTTAATCCAGGCTTTATTGTGTATTGCATGAACTCTTTAGACCCTGATATCTGGAGCAGTAGTGGAGCAGTTGGACTTCCTACGGGTGAATGAGGCAGAGTAAGAAACTCATATCATCTGTCTGCTAGTATGCAGCGTTGGTTTGCTTCATAGCTTGTTCTCTGATTCAATTTATGCTTATTTTTTTAAAAGTTTTTCGTGTTTTTTTCTCAAATATACTAAATATAAATATATAGGGGGGAGGGGTAGATAATGGTGTCAGCTGTAGGGGGGAGGGGTAGATAATGGTGTCAGCTGAGAGTGGGGTGTGGGGGGGACAAACCAAAAAAATAACTGTTTTGTAATGCTGGTTTCACAAAGGTAATTGTGTGTGTGTGTGTGTGTGCGTGTGTGTGCATGTGTGTGTGTGTGCGTGCATAGAATCCCAGAGTTTAAGAGTTTTGAGGAGCTAGAGATGCCCAAGCACTCCAAGGTGAAGAGGCAGACCAGCACCCCCAACGCCTCAGACCTGGAACAGCAGCCTGAGATTGACGTGGATGAGTGGAGACACAAACCCACCAGTGAAATAATACAGAAGTTCCATGTGAGAGCATTAGTCCTTACAGGTCTTATGTTTTCTCACACACACATAGCAATTGTCATTGCCTGTTTGAAACAATATAATGCTAGTACTCCGTAAAAACTATACAGAATTATATATATATATATGTATGTATATGTGTATATATATATATATGTGTATATATATATATATATATGTGTATATGTGTATATATATATATATATGTATATGTATATGTGTATATATATATATATATGTATATGTATATATGTGTATATGTATATATATATATACATATATATGT
>JAODUH010001072.1:0-13102 GCA_027564835.1 Typhlichthys subterraneus
AGAAAGCCTATGATGTTGCACAATTGTCTCACCACGGACTGAGATCACGTTGTCTATAAATGACCCAGAATCACACTGTTTCGGAAGCTCTGCACAACGAACTTGACCATTCAAAACAAAAAATTGTGATAATACCACATTATTGTGGCAACCTAAATCACCGCAAGTACATTTTCTTCACCGCGACAGCCCTACGCTCATGGTGTGTGTTTGTGTGCGTGATCTCACCATACCATGGCACACAAACACAATTAAATACAATCTATCTTAAACACTGCGCTCATCCGGGCTGCCTCATCAACTGCTTGTCCTTCCCTCTGTGTGCCGGGACTACTTTCCCCTTCTGAGGTCAGCCAACCAATCAGGCGGCAGAACCAGCTGCTCCTCAATCACCTCATTAAATGATTGGCTCTCCCTGGTGTCCTTTTTACTCTTCTTTCATTTGTGCCACTGTGCACAGATTTGCAGCACACCGCTCGCCCACATTGTAGATGTGGGCGAGCGGCGTGCGCACTTAGACATGCATATAGCCGATTTCCCTGTAGACTTAGTGTGCTAATAGCATTATGTGTAATTATTATTGGCTCTAATACAGCGCTAATCAACATTCTGAAGTCTTGTGTACCTTGTTAGATGTTCCAGGATTACATATTTACTCTCCTGACCTCTCCTTTCATTTGGATGTGTGACAGGGGCACCATTATGTTTATTCTCTGTCCTCTATAATAGGAGAATACTTTGAATCCTGAATCTTGGAGATGATGGATGAAATGACACCCGTCACCTCTGAGTTTTGCTCTCAGATTGCACCGTAACTAAGCCTGCCTAAGACTGTTATAAATCCTTCTGTTATATCATAAGGTATGATGAGTTTTGAGTTAGGAGGCCAATTTTTGTAAACCTGCAAAATCTATTTGTGGCATCCCAACATATGCTCAATATCGTGCTGCTGTCAAGTCTGTCTCGTTTTGTCTACTCACTGGGGGCAAACTTTCATTATGAGCTACAATCACAGCATGAGAACGCGGTCTCGTCGGATAAGTGGCACACACGCCATGTGATTTCCAGCAAAAATACCTGCAGATGAATGGTCAGATTACAATTTAAAACGGCTAAATGATTTAGTCCACTGACAGACAGAAGCACTTCACATCCTTGTCCTTCCACAGCGTAACCCGAGCTGCCATCACAGTGTGCCACAGCACACAAAGACTGAGATAACGTTATTGTCCACTTCCGCTTCTTTGGTGCAGGGAAAATTTGATTGACAAACGCATCGAGGGCGCTGTATCCCACATGCAGTCGGTGATCGAGCTTGGCAGAGTGATCCGAGATAGGAAGACACTGCCTGCCAAGGTCAGTTGTCTCCTTAACCCCTCATCTTGCATGTCCTATGTGAGAGTGATGTCTGTGTGCGCTGTTCACCTAATGCTGTGTGTGTGTGTGTGTGTTTCAGTATCCACTAAAGGAGGTTGTAGTTATTCACCAGGACCAAGAGGCTCTGGTAGATATCCAGTCCCTGGAGAAATACATCCTTGAGGTAAAATAAAAATGTGTCACGATGTGTACCGGCAATATAACATTTAGCTAACTATTGTCCAGCTTCCGGTTGACTTGGTCCTCAAGAGCAGTATAACCAGGAGCATTGTGAGAGTACAGAGTACTGGCTGTAAATAATCTGGTTTGACTTTGACTTAGCACTTGACAGTTAATCATGTTTTGAAATTGATGAGGATTACAGTGCTCGTTCGCTTATTACTAATAGGGGATAAGAGGACTCTCTACCAGAGGTCTTCATGGTTATTCAGGCCAAGGACCCCTTCGCTGATAGAAGAGGCAGAATGTAATAGTGTACTGTATACAATGCTAAGCCATTACAATTATGAATATTGACTGATTCATATGTGAATATATAGTTTATTATAGCCAATGTGTATTTTTTGACATTTAGATATTTGGAGGGTAGAATGTTGTAGCTACTTGTAGCTTCGATATAAAACATCTTATTTCTACTTCCATTATGTGACTTTCGGACACTGGAACAATTAACACAATATTGCATGATTTGGTAAGTCAGGTGGAATGGAATTGCTGCTATCAGATGCTTTCTTGATTTTCAGAAGGGGGTGTGAAAAGGAAGGGGGTTTCCATTTTGCAGACTAAAAATACAGATGTGAGATTTATTCTGGGTTTAATTACAGTTGCTGTTAGAACAAATTACAAGTTCTGTAACTATTCCAGTGAAACAAATCCTGTGAAGTACCTCCGTAGCAGTGTTTTGCAGAATTAATGTTTGCATGCCTATAGAATTCCCTCTGCTTCTATGGCCTGGGTCATCTATTCCTTTTGCGTATTGGTGTTTGCATTGTCTGTTTTTATGTATTCTGAATGGAATACAAAAGCCAATTATACTTGTGCACTCAGACCATCTTCCTTGCTTCTAAAAAAGACTTAGTAAAGCCATGGTTTAGAAAGTGCACCACATAGAGAACTGCAATAGAAATGTACATGTGGTTAATATCTGTCAGATAGGGTAAGTGTTATTATCCCCTTTAACCCATTCTTGTGATGTAGGGATTATATTTATTGCTGCACTAGACCATGTTGTGTAATGAAATGCTATTCAGCCTGACTACTGTACCTACCACAGCCTAAAGCCTAAAAAAGGGAAAATTCACTCTTTGTTTTGGACACGCTCTGCTACTCCACGGCACCACATTTCTAAACAGTCGAAGTACTGCTTGTCACACACACACGCTGTGTTTCTGTGTGCCATCTCATCTAGGAGCTGAATGTGCGGCAGCTGACCCTCTCCACGGACAAAGACAAGTACGCCTTTCGCCTGAGGGCCGAGCCAGACCACATGGTGCTGGGGAAAAGGCTGAAAGGAGCCTTTAAGTCCATGACTGCCTCCATCAAGGAGCTGACCAACGAACAGCTAGAGGCCTTTCAGAAGTCAGGTGTGTGTGGGGGGGATGGAGAGAGGGAGAGGGAGAGAGGATCACTGCAATCACCCAACTTTCCATAACATGAACCATTCAGATAACCTCATAAGTCAACGAACAACAAATAATGTAAGTGTTAGGAGCACATTTGTTGGATTCTCTCATGCGTTTTGTCTGGCCACCATAATTAAAATGCTAGATGGTTGCAGATGTCAGGTCGGTCCGGCCTCTCCAATTAGCCAGACCTGTGAGACTCGAGGACGGCAGCTCTGGGAAAGGTTGCTCTGGGGGCCAGCCGGGCTGTGGGAATTTATTCTGTTTCCAATTGCTTGGCCCTTTGAAGTCCTGTCAATTGGCAAGTGGAGGAGGAAGGCTGGTAATGTGATGGCCAGACAGAGAGCGAGATGGGACTCTCCTGAAAGAAGTGTGCAGCTATCATGAATTGCAGCCTTTTGATTTGGCATAAAGGAGAGCTTTCACTTCTTATAGAAACTGTAATACTGGTAATGTGATATAGAGCACTGTCCTATATAGCACTTAGAGATATGGAGAAATGCAGTATTGGGGGAGTGTTTTATGAAGGAATATTTGGCCCCATTTAACAACTGACGTATCTGGCCTGCTGAGCAACTGTGAGCAAAATAAATGGACTCTCAAAACATTGTTATTAAATCATCTGGCATGATGAAAACCCCATGGTGGCAAGATGACAGTTAGCTGAAGAGGGCTTCATCTTTGTTAGCGGGTGTAGCTTAAACTTGCCAGTACATCCTAGCCTCTGTCTTTGATCCCGTCGTCTGGGACATCGGGGGTGAGAGAGGCGGAGGAGGATGGCGGGGACAGATCAGATGAAAGCATGGAAATGGAGGATTAGAGAGAGAGACTGTGACTTCCTCCACCCTGCCTATGGTTAAAGGGACAAAGGTCTAAGGTGCTTTTACTCAGAACACAGACATGAGTAATTGATGCTGACAGCGAGATGGAGATCTATACCTGGCTACGTATAGCATTGGTATCGTTTCTGTGACTGATTCCTTTCCCTGAATCTAATGCAAGGTGTATGTGCTTTGAGCTGTGCCAATATTCTATTTTTAGCGTGATACAGAATGAAGTAAATGCCATATGTGTGTGGTTTGGCTTATTTTTTGTCAATATAAAACTATTATAGAATTAGTTATTCGCCGTTAATATTGTTTCGAAAAACGACACATTATCAAGCTTGTTTTATTGCTTTAATTTAAATGTAAAAATCGTGTAGTTAGTTCTTGTCCAGTGAAGTCTACCTAATGTAATGATGTGAAAATTATAGTAATTATGATGCCGAGAGGCTGTATATCATTCTTCAGTATTATTTACACTTGATTAAGCAGACAGTACATCTAAACCCTAATACCCTGTATAATATTACTAGTGGTCAAAGCTTCAGAATTATGTTACCATTAAGAAAATAACCAGCTTCATGCTTGTATTGTCTTAGTAGTCTAATATAAATAGATTTTGAACTTTTGTTGACTCATCGCTTCCTTGCATGGATATAAGATCAGATGAAATTACCCTTAATTAATCAGTACGCAATGAACTGAATATTATTTATGTATCTGCAAAGCTGGCTGATGTCTCAGCTGGTAGCATGTATTCTTAATTTGGTGTGAAATCAAACCAAATTAATTGATCACTTTTAATGCCAGAATGCTGATTAAAGGTCAACATGGCTTCAAAGGCTCCACAATTAGTGATTGTGCCGATGGTGTTCATGTAGGATTGTTCCCTGTTAATGTTTGACTCTCCAGGCTCCATCATGGTGGACGGTCATGAGCTTCACGAGGGCGACCTGCGGCTCATGTACGCCTTTGACCAGAGCTCTGGGTCATCTGCACAGTACGAGGCCCACTCTGACACACAGGTAATGTACATTAGTTTGCTATTAGTGGTTTGTTCTTTCTGTTGTTCTCCTTTTCTTTTTTATGTTGTCTGTGTTCGTTCTCTGACCACTTACTCTTGCTGCCTTAGCACCACAGAATCACTGATTGAGACTGACTGAGAAGCTAATTCCACAACTGCAATTTTTTCAGCTGTGGGCGTCATGGTGTTGTAACCTGTAAAGCCTTTACTCTCTCTCTCTCTCTCACCCCCTCTTGTGAGTGTGATGTATAAAATAATTTCACAGCTAAGTGGGAACCAGCACGTATGCATTCCCCACAGTCTGTCTCTAATCAGTGCTCCTTCAAGCATACATGCGCCACAAGGCTGCAGCTTAATGCCAGTTTACTGGTCTCTCTCTTTCACTCACTCACTCACTCACTCACTCTCTCTTTCACTCACTCACTCACTCACTCACTCACTCACTCACTCACACACACACACGCACACATCTAGTATACCGGAGCTGCAGGGAGAAATGAATGCCTCAGCACGGATAGTGACATTTGATTACACTAGGAGTCACCCACGCTGCAGCTTCAGCAGTGAAACGGCAGAGTTAGCCGTGATTAGCTCAATAAATATCCACCGTAATGCAACATAATGTGCTGCAGGGTGTGCTTTTGTTTACTTTATATTCAGTGGCTTTTCCACCCCGCAACTGCTAGACAATTTTATACGGTTGTCCTTTTTTTAAATAATAAAAACTGTTTTTATATAGCACATTCCATACAAAGATTTCAGCTCAAAATGCTTTACAATATAAAACTAGTTAATTTTTTATTACATTTCTTTTATAACATGGACAAACCAGAAATTTATTTGATGAGCTGGTAGGACCTTGTGACTAATTTTTAAAGTAGCAATGATCTAAGTTTTTCTGGCCTACTTTTTTGCACTATATAACAAGGAGAGTGCCTGGGTCGAAGCAAGGACAGTTCCTTTGAGGCGAAAGCAAAGAGGTTAGTCTACGGCAAGAGATAGGGTCAAAACAGCATAGCTCCCCAGATGGAAGCAATTGGAACGTAAGGCTATAATGTGACTGACCTGTCTGTGTGACCATGCTGCTTATTTCTGTTTCCCATCCAGGTGCTGGTGTTGCTGGACGTGTCTCCTGACCAGTCCATGGTGGATGAAGGTGTGGCCAGGGAGGTCATCAACCGCATCCAGAAGCTACGCAAGAAGGTGAGACAAACTGAGGATCAGAATGACACTTCCTGTACACCAGGCCTGGTGTAAGATTATTTCTGTAGTCGACCACAGTCTGTAATAGGAGAGCAGAACATGTTGCCCAGGCAGTTTGAGTGAGAGATGTTGCTCTGTTCTGATTAAATGCCGCTTCAGAAGTATTAATATAAGGAATTCATTCTGTGATATGCTGAATGTAGAATATGATACGCCAGAATTTGGACCAGGTAATGGTCCGTGACAAGGGCGGAACCAAATGCGAGAATGCCAGGAAGCAGCGATAACGGATAAATGTAGAAAAGGTTTACTCGGGGTTTTGTAGTCTGGGTACAGGCAGGGTTCATATGCATGTAGCAACACAGACATGTGTAGGTCCAGAACAGGGAAGAAACAGGCTGGAAACATAATCGGTATACAGGCAGGGTTCATATGCATGTAGCAACAGACAAATGTGTAGGTACAGAACAGGGAAGAAACGGGCTGGAGCAGCAGAGCTACGTGCATTCAGAGACAGTCAACAAAGTACACTGTAGTGGAGAACGGATTATTTGAAACATCGATACTGTTAATTGAATATCTATAAGAGATACAGCTATATTTTCTACACATACCAGTGACCTTCCAGGCATCAAAATGCAATTAACATTATTAAGGTCATTTCTGGGGGGTGGAAACTATATTTTAGATTTATTTGAAGTTTATCCTTTTAAGAAATGTCACCAGAACCGTTGTTTTTAGTAAATAGTCCAGGTGGAGGTCCGTGGAACCCCCCGAAAATAGGGGGACGCCTGGGAGTTTGTCCATTGGTGTAAAGCAGGAAATAGGACATTACATTGCTCTCCAAAACGACATTGCTGGTGTTGTGAAATTCATGCATAATAATCGTGAATTCGTGATTATTCCTCAGACTCTAAACGTACCATCAAAATGTATAATCGTTGCGTCCCTAGGTGTATCAAAATGTTCTTGCACTCCTAAAATGAAACCAGCGGTTAGAACTATGACAGACCTCATTACATCCAAACCACCAATGTAGTTAAGCATCAAAACCTCTTGGTGGCACGCTGTCGGCACACATTGTTCATAAATTACATTCCACCTCATGATGTAATTTGTTTGTTTTTTTTTTTGCTTATAAACCCTGCCATTGTGAAACCTATGCTGTATTTCTGCAGCCAATCATCAGGAGCTTTAAGCACCTGTTTCCTGTCAGAGCCCCACCTCTGACCTACTGTACTATATCTGTATCATATGATATAGTTAGTATTATTATAGTATTACTCTATTTGTTTATGTCCTGTGTACCGCCCCACTGCCCTTTATGAGTTTAACAGTCTTTCCCCCCATCCCAAGCATTTTCTTATGTCTTGTGCCCATTTAGAACATTTTCCATTGCTGCATCACAGTGAGCCTTTTCTCCATCATAACGCAGGCTTAATGGAAGGCTTAAATACGTCCTGGCCCCTCTTACATTCTAGCATAGAGACTTTGAAGTGGTGCGGAGGGTAAAGACGGATTAGCCACCAGCCTCTTGTTTTGACCAAAAAACCAAACTGTTTTTCCAGCCTCCTGTTGCGGTGGTGTGAGCTGGCTCCCAGCCAGGCTAAATTCCTCCTGTTATTTCAAACTGAGTTCTATGAGGGATTTTCCACCCTGGGGATAGGAATTCATTTTATTACAGTTCCTCAAGATGTTTGGTAGTAGTTTGTAGGAGTTATGGTGGGGGCGACAGGTAGAAACATCCTCTGTGTGTGTGTGTGTGTGTGCGTGTGTGTGTTGCGTGTTTATGTGGACATTTGTGCGTTGTGTGTTTATGTGTGTGCGCGTGTTGTATGTTTATGTGGACATCTGTCATGAGCATGTGGCAGCTGAGTATTCATTTTGGTTGTGTGGACTTCATTTTTCGTTCTCTCTGTGTCTCTCTCTCACTTGTGACACACTACCAGTGCTGTCCTTCTGAGGGTGGCGTCAATAACTCGACTTGGCAGGAAAAGCCTATAAAGCTTTCTTCATTGATTGCTTGTTCTTCTGTATCTTGCTAATGTTATTCATTTGCCCTTGCATGCGTGCGTGTGAGTGAATATTGGCGCCCGCATTGCTGCGTGCGCGCCTGCCCAACTCTGCACTGTAGATTAGAATAAAATCAATGCCTTTGAATGTGTCAAGGTTAGAGAAGGCTGGCATTGTCCACTGCCAACATTGGCAGGCTGGGATCCAACACAAAATAAATGTCTTCTGGTGCTTTGCCTTTATTGCCTTGCATCAATCTGTTTTATGTATTTCCCTTTACTACTTATATTCACAGCTAATTACATGTTATTAATGTTCACTCCTGGGCTCCTGGACAACGTGGTTGTGTCCACTCATTCCCCACACACCATGTCGTTCCACCCTCTGTCTTATCTTCTGCCACAGGGCCACTTGGTACCATCTGATGAGATAACTGTGTACTACCGCTGCCAACCAGCAGGGGAGTACCTGGAGTCTGTTATCCAGACACACACTGACTTCATCCTAGCCACCATCAAGGCCCCTCTGCGACCCTACCCTGTGCCCAAGACCACCAGCATCATCGTAGAGGAGAAGACTCAGGTAGACAAGAAACCCCAAATACTGTATACAGCTAGGTTCAGCGCTTGTTAACTGTTTGCTAGAGATGCTGATAGTGCTAGCAATAGGCTTGTTGCTCGCCACATCTTACATACAGTACATGACATGGAAATAACGCAGTAATGGTAAATTACCCTTCTGTTTTACTGATTTGTGTGCATTAACATGCTTTGTTCAGTAAGTCATTAGGTGTGTTCTTCTTGTGGCAGCTGAAAGGTTCTGATGTGGAGTTCACCATAGTGAAGGGGTCTTCAGCCCCCAGGCTCTCACTAAATGGACCAGCCTGCCCCTACGTCAATATCAAGGTCCAAGTCAGCAACAAGGAACAAGGTAGTGATTGGGTCTATAATGATTGAGAGCACAACAGCTTGAAGTACAGTATACAGGAGCCAAGGCATGGTTATCAGTTGGTTGAAGTAATCAAAGTGCGCGACTGGTTTGTTGAACAGATGGCGTGGTGCTATTGGAGAACCCTTTGGGTGACAACAGGATGGACATGGATAAACTGAAGAAGGCTTGCATCAGCATTTTTGGAATACATAACAGCAAGCTTTGCGTCTATGACGGAAAGACCGGTGAGACAAGATTTGGTCCCTCAGACATACAGAAACGCGCGCACACACTCGCACACAGGCTCACATGTGATCAATCACATGCACGCACGCGTCTCATCTGTCATCTTTGGCGAGGCTGACAGGGTTCATGTGACTGACATCCATACTGGTCACAACCTCCCAAGTAGCTTGAGCATAAACGCTAGCTAGACTGAATTGAACATTCTCAACATTGAGCCGTATTTGCTGTCATAATGTCTGTCACGCAGTGCAACACATCCAGTACATATCCAGCCTAGCAATGCATGAATCATAAATGTCTTTCTATAGCAGATTTCATACATTGAGTTACAATAAAGCGAATGGTAATGAAAAAAACCTCAGTACGGACAGCCAGAATACAGTGCAAACCCCCGGTCATCTGCGGAGGAATTGTCCTGCAGCATGGAGTTAGGTCGAACATGGTCTATTTAATCAAATGAACCAATGTGTTTCTAATGCTGTGTGGACATGTGCATGTCTCTTAGAGATCACAAACAAATGGGATCTCCAGGCACTGAGTGGTAAAACTCTGTTGGTGACAGCAGGCTCCGCCCCCGGCCCTGCCCCCAGCACGCACGCCCTCGCGTGCCCTTATGTCAACCTGCAGCTCTGCAACGCGCAGCCAGATGGTAAGAAACACAACAGAGCAGCCTACTGTGTTTAGTAGGGCTGAGCGATTTGGGTAAAAATATCTAATTGCGATTTTTCTGACATATACATTTTTAAAGTCGAGATTTAAGTTCAATATACAGTATATCTAACATATTTATAACGTGATGGATGGAGCGTTACCATATGAGATGGCATCAACATATTAACTGCTCTATATTCTAATCTCTAATGAAAAGATATGAGCATGAACATACAGGATTAATTTCTTTAAGCATGGGTTTATTGGATTTTAGGACATGCAACAACAGGGTGCATATTGGCCATTTTAGACTTTATTTTAGATGTGCTCAAGCACACCTAAATTGTATTTCAGCCCCTAAATTAATTTAAAAAAATATATACTGTATTTTCTGAAAAAAAAAGAATTGTGCCAATGTTTTAGCCCTCTTAGATTTTCAAACGTGGCTTTCCTGTTAGAGATTGGACAAACAAATAAAGGTATTATCACAGCCTATTGTTATACATTGGAAGTAGTGATTTAGCAGGCACTCTATGTACTCTCATTAGGGCCCACCCTAAATGTTAGGTCCTAGAAACGCCGCTGTGGGCTCATCTTTATGCCGCTGAAGGGTGATCGGCCAATCAGTCTGAACTAAAGCCGGTTATGCAAGCTAATATTTACACATATGCGGCACACATAACTTCATCACGGACATGATCTAGCTTCGATCTAGCTATGCCTGAGATTGTAGCGATCTCATTGCTGTGAAGCATGTCATATGAGTATTGAGTTACATTCACTGTTTGCATTTGGCATAACATTTTTCATCTCAGTAAAAGAATAGGCCATAAATAATACGTGTCTTATTTTTAATCAAGGCGTCTTGTGAACCGAATGCTGGCTGCCTTGCTAAAGTCTCTCTCTCTCACTCAGCACATCCTTGCACAATAGCTAAGTTTCACATATTTTGTCGCAAACCCGAAATGGCCTACACGGGCTACACCGAAGCATACCTGTCAATATTGGGATTTGAAAATTTGGGAAATTTTCCGGCGCAGTAATCCATCCTTGTTGAGTCACGACAACTAATTTCCAATGAAAGTAGCAAGCACTAGCCATGGATGGATGTATTATTTGAACTAGCTCCAAAAGTCTCTACTTGTGTTGTTAAGCTTGTGTCGATTGCAGAGGAATGAATACAATACTTTTACAACTTTGCTGAATTAGATTCAATAGAAAAATAAACCAAACATTTAAACAAATGTAAATTTGCGAGTGTCCTGTAACGTAGCACAAATTCTCCCAGAATGGGATGAATCTTTGAGTTGAAAGCTGAAAGGTTATATTTGTAGCCTACTACGGCTGGTTGGACATCTTGGTTTAATTTCTAGGGGTGCACCGATCAGTGTAAATATAGCCGTTGTGCCGAAACAGGCAGTGGAACTTTATAGTGTAACAAGAAAGTTTGTTTTGAGAACACGTTTGAAAAATTGGATATTTGAGAAACACACAATCAACGGGCCTAATATTAAGGTAGTTAATTTTATCTAACATAATCTTGGAACAATTTAAAGACCGGCCGAGTCATCTGTTCTCCCTAAAATGTCCTGTTTTCCATGTGCTTTATTAGCTAGCGTGTTTCCTACATGCATTTGGTTAAATCGACATCAGACTATCTGCCCAACAAATCTGATCACCAGCCACTACATGCTATACAGTTTGTGCATGTTCCACATATTTCAGGTTTAGCCTGTGCAGATTAAAATAGACAATATTTTCATTTTTCAACATGTCATTTTTCAACATGTCATGTTTTTCTTAAACCGAAAGCAAGTGTGGCATAATATTGATATTATAGCAGTCGTCAAGGGAGACACGAAGAGAGGTAATTTAAACTGCCCGAACATGTGAACATTTTTAATTTCCCGCACAATTTCCCCCAAGATAAGTGCATCATCAAAACCAAGACATCATGACAGCTGTCACGGTGGCTGGCCGATGTGCCCCACTGCCCCTTCAATATCACTGAAAAGACTAAGATACATAAGGGCTTATTTTAAATCAATCTGAATCTGTCCTGTTAAACCGATGCTGTTTTGTTAAATTGGAAAATGGAGATGAACGCGAAACTAAGAGACAGTTAATAATTAGGCCTAGTTTTGTCATAAAAAAATGTATGAATGTTAAAAATAGATTTTGACAGAATATTTTCAACCCTGCCCGCCAAAATGATGAACAACGATAAAGTCTACTGCAACCACTGGCCTAGGCTACTGACAATATAACCTATAGCCTATACAAGAAGTCAAGAAAAAAAAATCCTGAGATTTACTGGAAAATTATCAAACGAGAGTACTGGAGAATCCCGCAATAAACGGGTGGGTTGACACTTGACAGCTATGCACCGAAGTGCTGCTTTTCTTCTGGATTAGCCTAAATATTAGACATTGCCTAAATATTCCGACATTGCTTCTAGCTCAGCAGAGGCAATTTTTCAACAGACCTCCCACAAATGTGTTTCACATGTTGATAGGCGTGTAGGTACACAGTCGTCTTGAATTTCAGAGCATGATTGGTAGAGGAGCACCGCACTGATTAGTTAGAATTACCATCAAACGAGGACGGCATGCATTTATACAACCATTGACGCTCCAAAAAAACTGTCAGATGCCGTATAAATCGCATGCTTTGCGATGTGCTAATCGCATTGTGTCAAATGTGAAATTTTGGTTTGAAAATGATTAATTGTTCAGCCCTAGTTTCAAGCGTTTGTACGGTATTTGTGTATGTTCATAGGTTGTGCTACCTTACCTGTGTGTGTTCGTGTATGGGACTAATTTATTGGCAGCGATTGCATGAGTACATAATGATCAGACCACTCTCTCCTTTCGTCTGCTCCCAGAGTGCCAGACCGGAGAGGTGGGCACTCTTCTCCTGGCGAACCCAGTGGGTCAGAACGGGCTAGACCACTCGGGCCTCCTCACCGAGGTCGCCAAGGTTTTTGGCCTCCGCGGCCGACGGCTCATACTGTACCTGGACCAGGACCTCAGCCAAGGTTAGAGGACTTAGTGAGCATTTCAGAAAATGTAATCTAATGGCATTTACATTGGTTGTTAGCATTTAGAGGTAATGTACATACAGTATCTCACAAAAGTGTGTACACCCCTCACATATTTGCAAATATGTGAGCATATCTTTTCATGTGACAACAATGAAGAAATTACACTTTT
>JAODUH010001073.1:0-13101 GCA_027564835.1 Typhlichthys subterraneus
CATCAAATAGTGAACTGCATACTGTATGCAGACGTACATATACAAATCACCAGCAGTAAATATTGTGCTAGTAAAAACTACTAAGCTACAAGAAGCAAGACAGTTGCAAGCCTTTAAATTAGAGTTATGTAAAGCTTTTGATGGGACAGTTAGCGTTTTTTTTTTTTTCAACACGCACAGTGTTAAGATAGCGAAATTCGAGGAGATATTTGTTGAATTTGACAAAAAGTGTATTAGCTTACATTTAGCTTGCAATAGCTGACTATCTTTAAGCGTAAAATGGTTTCTGCACATACTAGTAGAAAACCATTCAAACATCCAATAAGATATTGTAAAACAAGCAACATGTTTGCCAGTACAAACATTTGCAAACATATTTAAATGTGTGTTTGACACAAACACACATTATATTGCCTGAAGACATCAATTCCTTTCATACTACTGATCCCTCAGTGGCCCTCAGGAAGTGTTTGACTTTCGCTTTCCCCTTCCATGATCCAATATTATAATCAGTTTTGCTACAGTCAGTAAACGATTGTAATGTCATGGTAAGATAGCATAGCATACAGGTCTTTTTGAATTTGCCCTACAACTGAAACTAAAACAAGCTAGTTTATCTTGTTCTCTCTCTCTCTCTCTCTCTCTCGCTCTCTCTCTCTCTCTCACCCCTCCCCCCTTCCCCATCTCTCACACACACACAAACATGCAGTACAAACAAGCTAACTCACTGTTTTGCTGTTTTTACTGTTATTTAAAGAGGAGGTTTACCAATCTGACAGGTTGGCATTGACACCTTTCGTCATTGCCTTCTCTCCTTGGCCAGAACCCAGTGGCCAGATGCCAACGCAGGCACCGCTCGTTTTCTCTCCTGCCCATCAACGGAAAAAAACGTGTCCAACACAACACGGTGTCATGTAAGGCCAGGACTGCTATGGTAAATGTGAGCTGCATTATTGGGCAGATGGGGGGAGGGTGGGGGGGAAGGGGGATTTTAAATATATAATATATAATATATAATATATATAATATGTGATTGTTATTTTTATTTTTATTTTTTTTAAACAAACCTAATATTTTTTAAATAAAAATATAAATAAATTTTGACATGAAAAAACAACAACAGTTTCCACCTTTTAAAGAACAGAATGTTTTTTTGTTTTTTTTTCTGATGATATTTTATTGTTTCTGTGATTCGTGGCTGTACAGCTGTCACAACTGTTTTCACGTCGTAACACTGTCATCCATATAGTATCGGCCCTTCCCTGCCATAGCCTGGCACATCTTCCCCTCTGTGAACTAGCCTGCACGCTGCAAACAAGTCCGGACAGCTTTGTATCTCATCCCCCTTTGGATAAACACAGGCAGGAAATGAATGTGGTTTTACAGTGATTCACTCCATACTGGAAGCATTTGCTGTCAAAGAAATCCATTCAAGGCAGCTTTGGCTTCACATGTTTGCTATTTTCTCTTGCTCTGGCAGATATGTATCTTTTCATTGGCGTTCAGCTCTTTCCTATTGCTTCTCTACTACACCTTGGCGGGGGATATGTTGGTTCACTTTCCGCATTGTAACCGTTGGGTCCTAAGGAATACCTGCTTTGCTCTGTCTCTCGCTATGTCTAGCTCTCTTTTCTCTCTATTTACTCATCTATTGTGTTCTTGCTCATCCATCTTTCATTCATGCAGAACTTCACACGTTTGCATGTGAAGCTCACGCTGTCGTTTTTGGTGGGAATCCTGAGAGCCTGGGGCCAGCGTGTTAGCCAGGCTGTACAGCTGGTTGGCCGCTGTCAGCCGCAGTAATGAGCTTTACCTTTAGCTGAACCAGAAAGGCTGGTGCCTATGGACGCACACACGTTCACACGCACACATACTTCTTAATGCTCATTATCAAAAAGTCTGTGTTTGCCCCCATTTGCAGTTGCTCTGGGAATAGTGAATAAGCACAGGAAGAACTTGAGACATCCTGAAGAATTACTGAATTAATGAAAGCCACTATACACTAATGTTGAGTTATATCATTGAAGTCATTAGTCATTACGAGCTGAGCATGAGTTGTAGGCTACGGTGTGGTGTGCAATGGAGGATGACACCGTTTAGAGTGGATAAATGGCAATGCTGATTTTCATAGTTGTTTTAACATTATTGGCAGTTAGCAAGAGAGAACCAGGTCTTATATTTGTTTTTCTCAATTGTTTACACTGAAATCTCTTTGGAAACTACATTATGTATTGTTTCCTAACAAGTTTGATTTATATCAACACATTATTTTCTGTATTTAAAAGGTTATCCATATGTGGTTAACGTGTAGTAATTTAATTATTTGACTGTATTATTTACTGTATCTGCTCAAAGAAAAATGACAATACATTTTAAATAAATTAGCAAATAAAGAAAGAGATAAATACTGTAAATAACTGACCCATAGTTATGGGATAGCTTCACACATCTCTTATGACAGCAGTACATGCACACACAATACTGTACATTTCAAGGTGCTTGTAGTTAATATTATGTTAGTGGAATATTAAATGTAAATAGTTTAGAAATATAGTAAATTTCAGAAAAAGGGCATCAATCAGAATATTATGTACACAAAACTTTTGCCACTGACACTCATAGGACAGACCCACGATGTGACATGAATTACATTTATTTATATTTACTGTTAACTTAGGACACCAGGAGTACATTTCTCGCCAATAGAGTTATTGTTTGTTCTAGTTATTGAGCCAAAAGAGGTTGCTATAGTGACTGGTATGGTCAGAATCAGATTTGAAATATTTAAGTACATTTGCATCTACATGGAATATCATTGTGTAGTTAGATTTTATTAGAGAATAATGTATAGCAAATATAGCATGATGTTATAATGTGGCTGCAAATGTTCTCATAAATGACATGTAATACTGCTCATTGGCCACACATTTGTATGTACTGCTGACATTCACACTTTAGTTAAGAAAAAAAAAACTCAAGACATTCCAAGTTGTTAATGTTAAATAATGTTTAACCTTAATGTGTCCTAATAAGATTGCCTAATAAGTCTCATAATTCTCTCTGGAAGCAGTGGCATCATGGTAAGGTGGTTTCTGGTCTCTTCCCTTTGAAACTCTTTAGTCTGCCACCTAAAGTTGTAGTGGTCATTAATGCTTTTTTAGTCCATTATTACAATAGCCAGCATCAATCAGTGGGCTTGGGAAGCTACCATGTGCTTTCCCAAGACAGACCAAGGAATACCGAGACAGACGGATCAATAATCCTTTATAATCCATAATCCTATTAACAATAGCAAGAATTATTTATTTCTCCAGTATCAATAGTTGACCATTACCTTCTTAAATTAATCTTATTTTCACTAAAGCTTTGAGAAACCCACACCTGGATGAGTATGTGATGTCAAATGTTAAACCACCACACATTTGTGCATAAACGATAATCCAATACGGTTTATACAGTACATGTTGTGTTCACAGTGCCTAGTTGTTGACCAAGCAGCTTGTTCCAATTACTGTGTTCTAGGTGAACAAGAACTGCCCATACGTTTGTATGGCGAAGACAACACATGCTTTTCATTAGACTGAAGATGCTCGGCGTCAACCATCCTGGGTAATTTATCTGTTTTTGTGTTGAGCTAAACAAGAAAGAAGGAGATGAGAAATTAAGGGGGAGATTAAAGCGTTCGGGGGTGGGGGGCTGTTTTTTTTTAACAGGATGCCTTTCATAGCAGCTAGCCCCTTTCTTTTCCTGGAAGTAAGTGGAATGGCGACGCAGAGAGGGTCTTTATTTTGAAGTCATAGCAGAGTGCTAGCAGAGTGCTAGCAGAGTGACGCAAGTTCCCTGAGAAACCCAGACATCTGTTGTCTGTGAGAAGACAACAGAGGGGGACAAGGGTAGAGGGGTGTGAACGCCAGTGCAGGACTGTCCAGACTGGCAGAGCACTGCAGACTGGCCTTATGACTAATTGGTATTACACATGCGCACACACACACACACACACACACAAACAGGAAGGAGGGGTGTCTGTCTGACTGGCTGGCTAGCTGTAACGCTTGGATGACAGGCAACTACATTCCCACAGGAAGGAAGGAAGGAAGAAAGAAAGAAAGAAAGAAAGAAAGAAAGAAAGAATGAAAGAAAGAAAACAGAGTTCTCTATATATGTCTGTCCCTGTGCTTTCTCCATCTCTTCCAGCAACAAACTCCAGACTAGCTTCATCCTTGCAAATTAGACTCATTTCTTCCACATTTTCTTCAGGGATTAGACACACACACACAAACACATGCAGGCACTCCTTGTCCCTCCCCCACCACGATTGTTTCAAGCTCGCATTATTGAGGTTCTCAGCACACAAACGCACACACACACGCGCACACGCACATGCACACACGCACACACACACACACACACACGCACACACACACAGACACACTATCAGTAGTTTCTTGCCCGTCACGTCACCTTTTTTGGCATCCCATATTTAAAGTTATGACATATAACAATATATATTGAAGATATTGATTATGATATAACTTTTAATTTAATAGCATAACAAATCTGCTATATAGTGTGTCGATAAAGCCCATATCTGCATCAGCAGTCATATGAGTTACTGTAATGAAATTCACGTTCACTGTGTCGAACATAACCGCTGTTCTCAACATGACTTGTGACATAGGATGTTAAGACCATAGTTTAAGTCATAAAGTGGTTTCAGCGGTCGGCAGCTGCAAGCAGCGATTAGTGCGACTGCAAATTAGCTGTAATGTACAACAGATTTCAAAGGCAGTCATTAGGGGACTAAAGGGAGGGGGTGAATATGTGGGAACACGTGAAGCATAAATGCAATGAATATGTGACAGTCAATGGCTGCATAAAAGCCACTTAATATTCAAATGCTATGTACCTGTGTTAGTTTTGAATCATTATGTCACAGTAATATGGCTAAAACTCCCCCCCCCTCTCTCTCTCTCTCCCTCTCTCTCCCTCTCTCTTGCTTTCTCTCTCCCTCTCTCTTGCTTTCTCTCTCTGTCTCTCAAAATCCTCTTGATTTATTCATTTATTTTATTTATTTCTCAAACTAAATATTAGATTAGACATTGTTACGTTGTAACATTGGAATGCTGCACTTCATTAGACTAAATACAAAGAAGATATACAAAAGTGTGACACTTGGTGCCATGTGACTTGCTCTGACCTAAATATAAAAAAAGGTCACGCCGTCAAAGCTGGCATGAATTATATCTACAGTTTAGTGAGCTCACACTAGTTTAGTGAGTTGACAAGTAGCCCAGAGCAAACTAATATAATCAAGAGATTAGCTACAGTATCACAGCGTCAGATATAGTCTGTGAAAATATAAGGAAGATATGACATTTCATTTAAAGAAGGCCAAAGCACCGGTAAGATGAACAAGTTAGTACTCGTCCAGAAAGACTTTTCCCAGCTCTATTAGGTGTGTCACATGTGAATTACTCACACGCTCACAAAGTGAGGAGAGGAAATTGTATATATAACCAGCTATCATGTGACTAAAGCTTTAGACCATTTAAAATAGTATAATGTTTCTGATCTCCAATTGTTACAACAGGATCACTTGCAGTTTCAAGAATTGGTTGTAATATTTGCACATTCCTAGCATTGTGTAGTGATTGATAATGTCTGCAGTCTTAAAAAAAACATCAACAGTGGCAACAACAGCAAGCTCTCTGAGCCATTATACAACTCTAAAGGTATTGAAACAAGTCACAGAGCTGCTCTGTTTGGATAGCATAGCTCAAGTGTAAATAAGACACATAGGAACAGATCCTGTTAACTATTGTCCCGTCACTGTTGCTTCATTAGGTCTTCAAGGAAAGGTTATGATTGCTGTGTTCATTGGGATGAATTCTGCTGACCAAACCGTATGGCTCTATCATTCTATCATGTATTTAATTGTTCTCGATATTGGGAATGGTTATTCGGTAGGAGAAACGCATTGTTGCTATTGCTATGTCAGTGTCAACATTGACAATAAAAAAAAACAATGAAGTTGGCCATCAAACAGATTCCACTGTTTGAAGGACTTCACAAGGAATGCATCATAATTTGCAGAAAGAAAGCAAGTTCCAATGTTGACACAGACCAGTCGTGCAACTGAGACCACGAAAGTCTTGTGGGATAAGCTACGAAGACACTCGAAAGCATGAGGCAGCCATAGAGAGAAATGCTATGGAGCAGGGGACTAAAAAAGGTGAATATCCTACCACTGTTTTATACAGGCAGGGAATTTACAGTACGCCTGTCTCCATGCTGAATCTGAATCACCCCTCCCCCTCTCCCTCCTTTCGTGCATTGCCTTCTTACTAACTTCCCCATCCATGCTACACCTTTTCTCATCCTATTATCTCTGTGTTAAGAGCTAACATGAGCAACTGAAGGCAGTTAAAGTCAACCGCTGGCTAGGCAGTAAGCCACAGAGATGACAGGTCTGGTTGAACAGGTTTCTGAGGGGAGAGGCTGCTACTTGTTAAACTGCGAAGGTATGCCCCACTCCTTACCTCAGAAACGTAAAGGTTAAAGTTTTTGTTCTCTGGTATTCTCAAGTGCTGGCTTTGCTCAAAATATATACAGTTCGTGCGACCACACAATGGTAGGCAGTAATTTATTGTTCTGGAAACATTATTTGTGAGTGAGTAATGGTGGTGTCTAAATGTACACTGTTACTTAATTTCACATGATTAATTTCACACAATGACATTGTACAGTATTTACTTTATTAAAATAGAGCTACAATATGTGTCCAAACACAATTTAGGTGTCCATGTAAAATATATTTGACAGAACAGTGTGGGATGATGGAAAGGTTTCATTTATGAGTTTTTTGAACACTGAGCAAGACACTTCATGTGAATCAGCATGGACAGCCCATGCAAGTGATTAAACAATGTTGCTCAACGCAATAAAACTATCCTGTTCCCGGATTCAAAGGGCTCTCATGATAGTATACCACCATTATGCATATGGGAGTCCACCTGCTGAAAAAGTGTCCAGAGGAAATTATGGAAAAGGGGAAGTTGGAATAACTGCAATGAGCTATGGTGATAATACACAGGTACTACACATATGCAGTGTATTAATATTGTACTGTGCCAATTGTTGGGTTAAATAAAAACACAATTTTGTTGTGAGCAATGGATGCCTTTTCTTACAAGTTGTTTTTGCGGCCTTGTTTACTGTAACTGAACCCAGTAGGCTGTTTGTGAAGAGTAAGTAAATCATGATGGCCATTGTCCCCATTAGTTTGGGGATTTCTCTTAGCTGGGTAATATTAGGAATATTTTCCAACACATAACTCGATCACCATCTCTGAAACACTAGATGTTAGGGGTGGCCCTATCAATTAGGAAATGATGCGTGTACTGTATAATGTGTGTTTGCGTGTATGTCTCCTGGATAACATAATGGAATCTTTGCCATTAAATCACGGTTGAGTCTTTTATTTTTTATTCTTTCAACTTTAAAACAGTTTACACATTTTTCAAAAGTATATCTTTCCCAAATCCTAGCCTCTACGTGATAAAAAACAAACCCATTTATACAAGTTTTAACACATCATAAAAAGTTATACCATACACCAGAATGATACCATTATTTACATAAGCCCATTAAATTACAACATAAATTAGAAAATATTTACATTCAAGACAAGACACTGGATAAAAACCTAGATTTGTAATTCAATGTGTACTTTAGAAACACTTTAAAAGAACAAAAAAATATATATATATATTTACACAAATACGCACACAGGCACACACACGCTCACACACGCACACACACTAAACAATCTTGCAAGATTTAATTGGCTGATAAATGGGATTCTTTTTCAACTAAGGAAATCATAACCTGATTTAATGGTGTACCAATTCAGACAGATTTGTAACAATTAGAGGCATTGATATGACATTAACACTGAAAAGGTTAATCTTATAATCTTTTAAGTCTGGCTGTAGACTGAACAGGAGATCTCAAACATTTGCTTATTCTCATTCAGCAACAGTCATGAATAGCACAATAACACTGGACCTGTCTTGAATAACCAAACACAAAACATGAGGAAAAAGGACTTGATTGCTCCCTTTCCCAAATAAAAAGTGTCCTTTGGAAATCCAGAATGAGCACCATGGACGAGACACAGGAAATCATTGGATTTGCCTCCAGACGGAGTTGGGAAGGGAGGAAGGTGGGGGGGTGGTATAGCGGTTTAAGCTGAAAGGAATTCACAGCTATTGCAGCTCATCTTGAAATGATGTTCTACGCAGAAAAGTCTCCTTGGTTTCTTTCTCATCTCGCCGACAGAGTCAACATCTTATGGTTGTAGCATCAGCCATTATAATGTATTGCATAGAGTACATTGTGCTACGATGTCTTCAGGGAGAACCTCTAAACAGGACCCATCAGTTAGAGGTGGTTTGCCATCTGTGCCAACTCCCCCAAACACAGGCAGTGGTACCGGAATAGAGGATTGAAAAGTTCATATAAATCCTCTAATAAACGTTCAAACCGTAAATTTAACAGTAGCAGAACACACACACACACACACACACACTAATCAGTTGTCATAAACTCATATGACAACACTAATTCAAAGAGGACTTTGGGGGAGTATGGGGATTTAAGGGTTCTGAAGTTCATAAGGATTTTCCGTAGCATTCTTATTTCCTGTGCTTGTCCATTTTGTCGCTAGATTTGCTGGCATTGTCTGACGATCCCTGGGTGTCACTGCCGGAGTTCGAATACATCTTGTCCACATGTTTGATTGCCTCATTCAGGTAGTTCTGGAGGGAGGTCATGGCGGCGCAAATGGCCGGAGAGCCAAACCCATGGGTGATGAGGCTGAAGTGAGTCAGACAGCCCTGGATTCCAGGCTCCAGAATGGGTGCCGGCCGGGAGTTCCCTAAGGGTGAACGGTCCTGAGTAAGCAGGTCCGTGAACTCCTTACAGATTTGCCTGAATGGTGGGAACATGGTTTTAGATATAGCCACTGAAATGGAACCACTGTCTATGTTTTCAACTGAGAAGCAGCACACAAGGGTTTACACTCACTTGGCTGCAATGAGCATGTTCCGGCGAGAGTTGACCTCATTGCGCTCTCCGTGTGGCCTCCCCAGGTATTCCGCAATTGCTTTTGCTGGGAATTCAGTCTCACACACATAGCCAAAGTCTCTGGCTAAATGAACAGCTTCGCCTATTGAGAAAGCATACAAGAATGTATATAAATGAAATAAAAAGGAAGATTCTGACCTCTAACACAAAAACAAACCAGGTACAAGCCTCTCATGTGTGGTCACAAAAAACACTCCCACAGTAATGAATGCAATTCCTCATTAGTTACACAGACATTTAGAGCATGCGACCCGTGGACAAAGATAAAACATGCACTCTGGGCCCAACAGGCAAACTCTTCTATTTAACAAAAAAAAAAAAAAACAGTGTTACAGTATAAAAGCTGATAGAAATAGGGGCAAGGCGCATTGAACAACACAATCGAGCTTTTCTAGCCGGAGAGAGACGGCGCTAGTGAGACGCACATATCCCCATCTTTAGGGGGACATCACTTGCATGGTCATAATAGGCTTATGTGGATAAATAGTGCCAACAGCGCTGCTTATTGATAGACACACTTGAATATGCGGTTGTTCTGAAGCACAAGCTTTAAGGTCAGCCGGGCCTCCTGGCAGACACTACACAAGATAACAAGCCTCAATTCAGCTTTGAAGGTCTCTAAATAACACATGCCTCCAGTCATTTCCTGCACAGATACATCAAGGCAATTTATAAAGATTAACGGTGCAAAAAACAAATCTTTAGCCCGAAGCAGGGAGACATGATTAAAGTGATATCACTGGCATGACGATGTGTCACTGTCTAGCTGACGGAAAACAGGAACGAAATAGTGCAGGTGTGCACAACACAGCACAGAGAGTGTCTGAATGAAATAATAACAGCTGATACACAAAAGCTATAGGGAGGATCTGTGGCTATTTTAAAAGTGACAGAGATCCATGTATACTGTATATAGCATAAAACAAAATGATGTCACATCACAAATCATGCCTGCTTTGCCAAGAACACCTAGCCACTGTTAGGCCTATCAGAAAGGTGGCAATCACCATGGCAATGAAAGGAGTAATAGCTGCCATGTGTAGATTAGGGCAGGAGAACTGAGGTAGGCCTATTGGTCAGGCATAAGAATAAATATGGACGTGCTCTCTTGAGGATGGTTCATGCACAACCAACATGGGGAGGTTATATTCTCACACTGGTAAAGCAGCATCTGGTGCAAATAATAATTACGCTATACAAGACAGAAGCTAGGGTGGGCTACCTTCGACTAGTGCCGTCAGTAGAGTGACGTTAGCTGCCTTCCTCCGTCCAGCGGGCAGGTTGAGCCCAATCTTATCCAGCTTTTCCCTCAGGGAACGACCGCCGTTCTTCGACTTGGCTCTGCAACACAGAGGGGTGATGAAGCTATGTTCACTTTTCTTTACCGTATTCGTTGAAACGTCATTAATGCAGTGTTTGACTTAGTCTGATAAAACACGGTTTAAAGTATGTTACGCTATGCTGTAAATTCAAAACTGTTTGCTCTCAATGCATCCCGCTGTGATTCTGTTCAATAAACGTATACATAATAGGTAGAAGAAGGGGTTAAGGACATGTGTACCATTGTTCACAATGACTGCTTTCAACAGAAGATCAATGTTTGCAATGCTTCTATGAAGCGCCCCTACTCATCCCCAAACAAGGACTTCTTAAACACGTTTTAACACAGCAAACAGGCTCCAACGCAACTCCTGACCTAAAAACACACAGCGCAGCAGCAAGGATGTCACAGGGAGGGACACGGAGTGCGCAAACACTCAAATTCCCCACTTGCTGGAGCTGATTCAGTTTTACGCTCAACCAACAGGGCAGACTCTCCCTATAGCTCGGTGGCCGGGTGAGATAGGCAGCATCTTTAGGCAGTCGAGTGTGTTTGACCTCCCCCTCCCCTCACTTAATTCTCTAGTCCCAATGATAGCTACCCCCCCCCCCACACACACACACGCCTCCCTCCCCCAACACACACAAACACATTTTGCTATATGACCTACTTTAAAATGTCTCTGATGTGTGTGTAAACATTAACTCGTATGTCAAAGACACATGGGAAGTGCTAAATGTTCATGCTCACAGCACAACACGGAGGCAAAGGCAGGCAAGAGAGCTGTGCTCAGGGTTTTAGCCAACCATACCAACAAATGCCTCATATCTACATAGAGGGGACACAATCCCGGCATCTATTGGTGCCGCCTAGATGTACACGAAGCCTCCTTTGTGTGAAAAAACTGTGGCTCAAACAAAAAGAAAATATCACAAACATTACAGTTACAATAAATTACAGTAAATCTCAGCCGGTGAGATGCTCTTGCGGAGTCTTGAGATGATTTCAAGCTATTGAGGTAACGATTATGAAGCTTTTGATGTAACTATTATGCTATTGTGATGTGCTTATTATAGGCTACAACACACATATTTTTTTTTCAATGGTGTTTGTATTTGTCTATGTTTATTTTAGTATGTTATCTTGGAAAGTATTTCAATGTGCATTTCTTGGTAGGCTGCAAATAACTTGGGAGTGACACGTCGAAAAGTATGACAATTGCTGCGGTGTTTTCCTACAGTGCAAAACCAGCTGTATATGTCATTAATGACATCTGAGGGATCTCAATGAATGATTGGACAACCATAGGCCAGCAGACACAGATAACACAGTAAACTTGATTTGCTTTACTTGTTGTGAATTAGTAGACCTCTCTAATCTAGTGCGACATGGAGCCTTCATAATTTAAAGCATGTTTCATACATGTGTCTATAGGCAGACCATTCAAGAGGATGTGTCAAAGTTAACCTCCCGCTGTAGACAGACTCCCTGATTGTTTTAAAGTCGTTTTATGGGGGGAAGGTGGGGATGTTTGCAGAATCGAACCATGAGTTTCTTTAACAGCGCAATGCATTATGTGGTCAATGTCTTTTTGAAGGAGTCTGGCCACTGACCTGCGCAGGACCCCGCCCAACAGGGAGGCATTGAGGCATTCTGGGGGGGACAGGCGTCTCTGCACTTCCGCCACAGTGACCTTGTACTTGGAGGTGGAGCTGAGCAGCGAGAGGCGACCGGGGACAGAGCAGAAGACCTCTGTAGGGTTGGACACCATGCCCAGCAGGGACTCCTTCTGGAAGGGCAAGCCCAGTGCGTTCCCTTTGGGTAGAGCAACTGGCCCTGCGGAAGACGAACATACAAAACGGGGTTCCGATATGTTGAAGGAAATGAAAACCATATAAGTAGATAAGTAGATTAATGGCACAACATATGGAAACCCTCAATCCTTGCTACGGTACTGTGACATGACGATTGTGATTGAACCCCACACCCAAATAACGATAGAAACTATTATATTTAAAATAGGACTTCATACAACTGGGGATAATATCTGCTGTTATTCCTGGGGTTTAGTCTCTACTTTATCACACCCTCACAAAACACATCAAACCCTCATCAAGAGCTATTATCTCAGGATCACTCCCAGTAAGCTGTACGGTCCACCATCTAGTTGGCACAACATTTTGGAATGGTTTTACATAAACGGTTTCCCACGGAGACCTGGCGAGAATACCGGACACACACAACAGTACAGCACACTACAAAACACGGCTAGCTCATCCTCACCCGCCAGAATGCCCCCCTCATAATAAGTCCTCTGTGAGCGATCAAGACTCCTGCCACCTCGTAGTCCTAATGCTGAGACAGAAATCACAGGGTCACATAACGTATGGATTCTCTGGAGAAAACGTCTGGGAAGGACATCGTGCCATCAGTGTTATTCCAGAAGGTTGTAGGTACTGCGTGCCTTTGGGCATGGTAACAGTTTGAGAAATCCCTCATTTCCATAACAAAGGAGAAGTGGGTTGTCTATCCTACTGTGAAAATGCGTTGTCGGCTGCAGTTATGCATAGTCGTGGCGTGCTATATATACAAATATATATATATATATATATATATATATATATATATATATA
>JAODUH010001074.1:0-13099 GCA_027564835.1 Typhlichthys subterraneus
ATTTTTTATTAAAAATATAAATTTTATATCAAATTATTGTAATTAATATCTTTTTGATACTAATTAATAGCTGACAGAATACTAATGAGACGAAAACCGCATTTATATACTCTCTCAGGTGCGTTGGAGCAGGGAGAGATCTAAAACACGCAGGGTGCCGCCCTCCAGGTCCGGAGTTCAATAGCCCTGTATTATGGTATTGATAATCCTAATGTTACCATCTGTGTGGTATCTCTTCATTAACTTTGGTCCTGTGGTTTATTGAGCATGTAGTTTTCATGTGATAGGTGCAACTGTAGGTTAAACTCTCCAAGCAAACAAGCATAGGCCTACCATTGGTGTAATTACCCATTTACATAGACGTGATGTATATTACTCCTTTCTGAATTAATATAAAACAGTAAGATAATATTTAACTCTGTAAACATTAAGCACAATTACTCATCAATATTCTTATACTTTAAATATGTTTGAACTGAATAAGATAGTAGAGTAAACCTTTAATGTCCCGGAAGTGCAATTTATCTTACAGACAGTAGTCAAACATAGAAACAAACATAAAATCAAACACAGTAGCATTCATACCAATACAATTATGACAATCAGTGTGGCTCATACAAAAAAAAAAAAACAATGGCAGCTGGAAGAAAAGTCAAAAGTCTGAATCTATTAGTGACCATACCTTCGACCTGAGCAGTTTCAAATAATAATAAAAGTATCAAATTAGACATTGCATAATTGTATGCTACAGCTTTTTCCAAATGTTTGTCTGAACAAAGTAACTTCAACTGTACGTTTTGACTTAAAGTAGCCCATCTTTTAGCTTTGACAGAGCTCATTGACTAACACATTGTATGAGCTAAAATAATTTTAGATGTACTTAATAATTGGTGGACTTATATTTAAGCCTACCACAAGGATGCTGTACTGCTGGTGCTTCCCAGTCCAGCCCTGCACACAGATACCAACACATATCTAAATGTCTCACTGACATCGGTGAGGGGATGCCTTTAAACTCAACTTTGAAAAGCTCAGACTACTCCTGATTAAGAAGTGTTCTCAAGTGAACCTAACAATCACCCTTGAGAACACCACCATATCCTCCTCTCCAATGATGTTGTATTCTCCTCTACAATCGATTTATCCTGGACAACCAACCAACTAAAGAATAAAGCCATTCCTCACTAGTTTGGCCCAGCATTATAGCTGTAGTGATTTCCTGTCTATACTTCTACATCTCTCCTAGCCTGACTATCAACCTCATGTACCATTACAGAAGGTTCAAAATGCCTGTGTCATTTTGAACCTTCTTGAATCCAAATCACGGCCCCCCATTCATACTATACTACTTTGTGTGTGTGTGTGTGTGTGTGTGTATATATATATATTTTCACGATAATGGTGTTGGCCTGCAAGGCAGTAAAGAGAACTGCCTCGATTCCAATGGTTATGTTCCAAACCCCAACCAGAGTATGTCGATCTACCCACCTTGGCAGGTCTGGTGGCACCTCTGTCGATATAAGGGAGCAAAAGTAGTTAAGCCCAGTCACAACTATTTTCATCCTGGTGACACAATGGTGTAATGAACACAAGTCAACAACTCTGAGGATGGTGGCTGGACAATAAATAACCAGAAATAGGCCAATATTATGGTACATCAGTTGTGAAACTGCCACAATGTACACTGCAGCACCAGAATAGATCAACACTAAGTTGTCAATAGGAGACAAGACATCCATAATCTGGTGCACCAGATGGTTTGTAACAGAACCTTCCTTTGAGATGCTTTTGAAAATGTCAAAAATGACACATCTATCACTGTCTAGCACAGATAGCGTCACACGTAAACCATGCCTGTAGATGTCAGTACAGCAATGATTGGTCATAAACGCAATGGACTTGCACATCATTCAAGTCAATGGTGAACATGGTTAAAGTGATTATTAAAAACAATAAGATAGGAGTTGTGGCCCACAAAGGTGCTACACTTTGTGTTATTTATTCAGTCTACTGTAATGTAACACTTTGCAGATGGCAAAGCCAAAAGCATGTACAATAAGTGATCCCTTTGGAACCAGTGCATTAACTAAATATAGGCAAGTGGAGCAATGTTCTATATACATAGTTCTGCCTATCTTACCTGGTAGACCTCTGCTGATTTAAGCAAAAACAAGTCAGGATCTGTCCATTGCTGGGTATGTCACATTTAGACACCAAAATAACTAGAAACACAAAGGCATGCATGGAGAGGAAAACTGAATCATTGTTTTACATCTTTATTGAACATGTACATGGACAACACTAGAGACATTGACATCCACAAACATCCTCCCCTCTCAGATAAGTACACATTTACAAAAATAATAGTTACATTAAAGGCTGATGAATTTCCATCTATCAGTATTTCCTTTCTTCTTCCATCTCTTCAATTAGTAAGTTATTTGTTTACATGCAGTGTCTGAGGATATAAATGTTTGTACTAGAGTCATCCTAGCTCTTGTTTTCCACAATTTACTTTTGATCATACATACAGTACAATTTCCCATAATAATTATTTTTCATCAGCATCATTCAGCCATCAATAAACATAAACTCACAATTATATGAAGGTTTTAGCTGATGATTGATTAAATAACAAAACGTGATAAAATATCAAAACATGATTAAATAACAAAAGGCCAGTTTAATAAATTCAGTCATATATAAAGTGAACACAGTGATAAGGTATGAGAAATAGGTGCCAACCATCTTCTTGTTCACTATAGTTCCTCTCAGTTCAAGTATCTCTGAAACTGTCCTTCTGTTGTCCCATTGGGATTCTTTTCAATCATTGCTAGTAATGGCTTTCAGGTTGTCCTGAAAATGACTTAACATAGATTGGGTTGTACCCTCCCAACACATCCAATGATCGACAAGACCTCAGCTGTCAGTTAATTATTGTGTGCTTGTGGAGGGTGATGCATGGACTTCCCTTCAATACATCTATATATTAAATGTTTTAGCAAGGCCTAGTAGTGTAAACATGAATAACATGAGAAACAATGCTTTGACTAGCATATAGGCGTAGATTTCAGGGGGGATGCAGGGGATGTGTCCCCCTCAAGTGCAAAATATCTGCCTTTTCTGCATCCATGCATGGTGTAAATTTCCTATTTATTTAAAGGAAAACATTAAATACAGGAACCTTGGCACAATTCAAAATATATGGAATATAATGCAATAAGGGTTATCAAACAAAAGTATTGCTTTAGGCATAGGCCTATTTCATATTATTCAACACACAACCCCCCCGTCTCCTTGAGCCTCGTCTGGCAGAGCTTGTAGCAGGTGAAGGTTGCAGGTAGTGCGTCAGTGTGTCAGTGCCACATGTCGCATAAGGCCATGTAAAATATCCAACATAGGACATAACAGTGAACCTATAGTGTAGTAGGCCTGTTCTAGGTTACCGCTACACTCTCATGTGGTTATATGCATAATGCGCTGCTACTACTCAGATATCGTCTGGAGGCCTTAGTGCGTCTTTCATGTTTTTATTGGAACCTTTATTTAATTAGGAGAAATCAATTGTACCTGTTGAAAAACAGCAGTCTGATCACACCCCCTAACTGAAACATACAGCTCCCCCATATAAGAATATAATTTGCAAATATAATTTATTCATGACTAATCATAATTGCTTTAAACCTTCCTTAACTCGATATTAACATACAAATATTTTTTATTATATCTGTGATACAAGTTATTCATATTTGTTTGTTGTGGTGGTTCAAGCCCCTCTGTAAGCAGACGTGAAGCAAGATGTTGGACCCCCTACCATCTCCTTAAAACTTGTAGTTGTACCTGTTTGTACTATCCTTTGACATTTTAAATCCAAAATGTACATTTCAGAATTTAATTCTGCAAACTGGAGTATTGATTCAGTGTATAACAAACATTTTAGGCTAAATACTAATAAATATTAAAGCATGGTATACTAAGCATTAGGTAAATCATTTAGCAGTAATGGTACCATGAGTAAAAAAAAAAAACTTTAATATGTAGTCTTGTTTTATTTTCTTACAATGTACACTTTATAAAAGACTGTAAAGTGCGTTGATTCTCGTCATTTTACAGAGGGAGGGGACAATGTACAAAGCAAAAAAAAAATCAGTTCACATGAAGATATTACAGACAGGTATGTTTGTGCTCGTTTAATATGTGAATACTGTAGCGGGAACATTTGATTTGGGAGAGCACCAGCATTTTACAGCATTTCTGCAAATTGTGACAACACAAAAACTGAATAGTATAATAGGCACATTGAGCCCACAGCCATCTGATACTAACTTTAGTTCCTAGGGTTAAAAAGGAACCGATGCTGTAAAATAAAACCTACCTAGTTATTCATTTAACATGAAATTACAGATTGTCATTGGACAAACTGAAGGTTAGAATGTGTGCTACTTCTCTTTTAGGATCATGCTCTTCTTCTATAAATTACTTTAAATAATAAAACTTAATTACAGCATTTAAAATACACATTTACATTTCTCATACCACCATTTTATGTCAATACCTTTGATTGTGCTGCATCATAGAGGGGTTGACTTTCTCCCTATACATGTATAGAAAACACCACCACATAATTACTGCACTTCCTGTATTAAGACAGCCATCTACTGCATAACTCTGTGTGTATAACTATGTTATATTCTGTTATAACTATGTTATACAATTTATTCTAACAGCATAATAGCTCAGTTTTGACAGGCTTTGACAGAATTTGCCCAAAATGATTAGTACATCAATTACCCACCCATCAGAATGGTGATAGGGGATCAAAGGTTGTTCAACCTTTTATTCTAGCATTCCAATCTGTGAAACGGAGTAAATCATACACTCAATTATTTCCTTTAAAATATAACACTGGCCAAAGAGGAACAACTCTCTAGCTTTGAGATAATAGAGACACATTCAGATTCTTGCGCTGAATTCCCTGAATGTTGATTAATTATTTGACTCTTAACTGGAACAAATGGTTTCTCTTTTTAGCTTAGTGACCATCATTTACCTTCTAGCTGCAAGGTGCATCCATCAAGTTTGATTATGCTGATCTGTGCAACACTGATACTGTCATGCATCTTTAAAAAAGGTTTATTCCTCTATTTACACGTGTTCCTTTAACGGGGGACACCAGTAATGCTTTATACTTTACAGGTATGTCAAGCAGGATTGTAGCACAGACAGACAGACAGACAGACAGACAGACAGCATGTAGGCGTATTAACTCACATACTGTATAGGGTGTCAAAACAGCAGGTCCATATGCTCAGAGATTGAAGCATCCCTGCTACTGAAGTGATTGTGAACTGTCCATAACAATGCCTGACTAGGAGAAGCTGATAAGGTCCTGAGGTCGCCCTGCTCTAGTGGGGGAACATAGTAACTGCTTCTTTTTAAATGTCCAGGAAGAAGCTAAATTATACAAAGAATACAGAGGCTTGGCAAAGAAAGGCCATATATCCAGCAGTCATAATCACTCTCCACAGGTCTGTGTGCATAATAGTAGCAATGAGAGCTCGTCTGAATACACATCTGTCCATTATGTTGGACTTCAGTCTCTTTCTGTCCCGACACAAACACACATGCACGCACGCGCACGCACGCACGCACCCCTATGAGCTGTCTTCATGCGAGCTGTTGTCCACGTTGGCGTGGCTGTCGTTGGGATGTGGACAGTCTGGTACGCCCCCTACGACAGCCACCCGGATCACTCTGAGCCAGCGGTGCTTCAGCTCCTCTGTTTCTGCAGCAAAGTTGTGGACGGACTTGGACTGAGAGAGGTGGAAGCTGGCCGGAGGGTCCGTAGGCCGGGGATTGTCGTCCACAGAGTAACCCAGGAGAGGGATGGTTGACTGGGCCTTCACATCCTGAGGAGAGGGGCAGATGAAGGCACATTTATTTCACTTCTCTGCAGATCATGGAGCGCACCCAAGTATCTAATGATGCAGGTACTGTAGGGGCATTTGCCCTGTGACAAATAGTTGATCAGTAAAGGAAAAAAATCCACATGTAATTAACACATATGGTTTCAACTGGATTGGTCTGTAAGCCTCTTTCAACACAGACTGTCATTGGCTAATGCAGACTGTACACAGATCATACTGGTTTAATTGATCTGTCAATCAAATCCTTGCAGCACTAAAGCAGCAAATATTAAATAAATGCAACGGCAGTCCGTGCAGTATTAATGTAAGAATGTGTTTTGGACTAAATGTTTTAGGCCTACTGGATTAGATTGTCTGGACCTTTGACAATAAAATAAGATAATTTGTGACTGTGATAGTTCGGTGGACTAGGAGTTATTGGTGGATACTGTTGAGTCTTCATACGTGAGAAATTGACTCAACATTTGACAAAGGAAAAATACTTTGAAGATAACCTAGGGAACTAGGGTTTAAGTTAAAGACCACTTACCAGTTTCCAGCAAACCACAACCTATTAAGTAGTAATAATGCCAGTATGGTGCTAAATGAGTAGGCATGTGCTTGAATGGTCCCACACCATTTTGTTCACAAAATAAATGATAGCAAAAGCAGACATAAAGCAGTTATACTCAGACATGTTATAATTAAGTTGTACTAAGGATTAATGAGTGATTTGATGTACAAACCACACACCACTATCTATGTATACCCGTAATCAGTTAAAGCCACATTGTGCCAGATTTGTATCATTAGACAATTTCATTCTCAGTATTGCAAAACCTAATTTTTCAAGCAGGGTATTTCTGTATTTAGAGTGTACTGTACACAAAGAATACATGTTTCTCACTTGGTATCTTTACTGGTAGTTTGGCTTCTGGTTACTCTCGTTTGTTGAAAGTGCTTTAGTGTGTATTTCAAGTTTGAATCAAACACATAAATATCTTAAATTTAACACTACAATCACTACATTTTGTTAACAGAGAGATAGAGTAGAGACGGCAATGAGCTTGGTAGACAGTAAAAGTTATGTCGTTGAGGAAAATGGGAGTCGGTTCAGCTGGATGGTCTGGTTCGGCTTTGTAAGCAATGGGTTACCTATTAGAGAACATCTGCACAGGGACACTTATTGAGGTGAGGCAGCTACAAACGTTCAGCGTACCTGTGGCGCGCCGTAGAGGTAAAGCACCAGGTACTCCTTCTCCGGGATGACACACCAGACCTTCTGCCAGGGCTTGCTCTTCTCACAGTACTGCAGGAAGCCACACATGATGCTGCTGCCCGAGAACTGGGCAGCCTCGATCTGCAGCCACACCAAAAACACGGTCTCTAACACTGGAACATTTACTTCATATACAACATACATGACCTAATACACGCACACAAACACTGGCTCTGGAACATTTACTGCATTTACAACATACATGACCTAATACACGCACCACAAACACTGGCTCTGGAACATTTACTGCATTTACAACATACATGACCTAATGCACGCACCACAAACACTGGCTCTGGAACATTTACTGCATATACAACATACATGACCTAATACACGCACACAAACACTGGCTCTGGAACATTTACTGCATTTAGAACATACATGACCTAATACACGCACACAAACACTGGCTCTGGAACATTTACTGCATTTACAACATACATGACCTAATACACGCACCACAAACACTGGCTCTGGAACATTTACTGCATATACAACATACATACTTTCATTCAGCTCATTCTTGCTCAGTTCTCTAAAGCTGCATACCACACCTTTCAACTGTATTTCATGTGTGTCCAAACATCCATTCACCTCCAATATGCCCTTCTTCTTGTCCTCTGCTCTCCCCTCTCCCATCAGGATGGAGTAACAGTCTTTACACACTTTATTCAGTTTATTGCCGTCGTACTCAAGCGGCACCTTATTGTCTGAACATTTCCAGCAAACCACCTGGTAGGAAAGGTAAACAGAATGATCACTTTCATTCAAAATACATGTGGATGTTTACTGTGTATTTTCACATAAACTCTGAGACGGTTAAGCAAAAGCAGTGCAAGGTGTTCTCATCCTGGCCCAGATACAACCCCTTTCTGTTGAATGTTCTAACGTTGCCTATTGCACCATTAACACAATATTATAAACATTAATAGCAATGTTTTCATAACGTTCAATCAACAGAAGCCTAATGCTTCTAACATCATTGCTGGCAGTTTGTGTCAGTTGAAGTGATTTTATGGATACATCATCTAGGCATCATGAAGAAGTTTCTCGTCAGAGAGATGTTTTTGTGGCACCTGGTGAAGTCTTGATCAAGGACAGCCACATAAGAAGCTGATTACTTACGTAGCCACAGGCTCGGCAATGGTGTCTCCTCCTTGTCAGAGCATTGAAAGGCTCTTTACACTTCATGCACATGGTCACCTCGTTGTCTCGAATCCAACGAGGGGCTCTCTTCCCGAGCTCTGCCGTCTGCAGGCAAACACACACACACACACACACAGCTAATGTGATCTGAACACATCACCTAAGGTCTGACATAACTCCCTAAACAGACATAGCGGAGATGTGTATGATTCAAAACAAAGTGGGAATTAACACTTTTCCTACAGTTTAAATTATTATACTTACTGATACTTCCTCAACGTCCTTTAAGGCATTTTTAAATGATTCATTTTTCTGCTGGAAAATCTCAATGGTCTCCCGAAAAGCCTAAAAGACAAACAGAAATTTAGCAAGACTATACTATTTGAAATGTATCAGAAAGGGTAGTGTATATTGTATTTATCCCTGTACCACTACCTACATAACCGGTATGCTTATATGATGTGGTTCATATGTGGTTTTCAGGTAAGGAGGAATTAGTTTCCAAAGGTCACAATGGCTTCAAAGCCCCTTCTCTGCTTACGTCTTAATGTGATGCACTGTACTATCCATCCTACACACCAATATATACAGTAGGCTATACATGTACCTTTATCCAGTCAGCCTTGTCTTGCTCTGAACTGTAAAGCAAAAATAAGTACAAATACATCAGACATTGCTACTTCATTGCTTAAATGTTTTATTATATAGTTCAGTAGCTTAATTGCAAATGCTACTTGCAACAGAGAAGATGCAATTAAAATAAGAATACCTACATTTCAGTGTATTTTTATTTCAACTGCATCTATTTTAGATTCCATCTGTTGATTCACCTGGCCTGGAGCTCCAGTGTCCTCTCCTTCCCTGACACCTGGAAGGTGTGAGGATAGTCCTCGTTGGTGGATTCTAGAACCTTCATCCCCTCAATGCCAATGCGTGTCCTCACCGAGTACTTGGGCCCCACAAGGCTGAACTTGGGGACGCAGTACAGCAACATGTGGTTGAACTGGCAGATGCAAAGGGACAGTTGCTTACATGTATATACAATGTGCCAACAGTGAATAGCACCTGAAATGACCACAAATGTGAAGTTACTACTACATTTTTATTTTAATTGGATTGATCCATGTTAAGACAGACTATCAAAAACTGGTGTCTATTTTTGTATTTAGTGCAAGATCTAATCATGGTTCACGGTAGTCAGGCTTAGAGTTTGCAGTGTAAACAAATAAGCTTTGGCTGGTGCCACTCACAAGACTGTAATTCTTCTATGTAATTAAAGAAAATTCCAGTGCAAGCTGTGACCACAATGTGCACATTTATCTTTTATGTGCTGTTGGCAGATGAGCCATTTAGTTAATCACATTTTATAAATGACGCTTGTTTGTGTTTTTTCTAGTACTATACCAGGTGTGCAATTGGTCATTGTGCATGTCAATCAAAATGCCTCCTTCTGCCACATAGACTGGTCTTGATGCAGTTAATCAATGCTATGTCCCAGACCGTATTCAAGTAAAGGTTGACTACCAGTAAATTAAATATTTATAATAGCATCTGTGCTCGCATGTCCCTAAGGTGCCTCCCCTACATGGAGGTTCTTTGCATGAAATGAGGCAGTAAGCTCTCCCAGATCCGTAGGCGGTTTTATCGTCTCACCAGGAAGAGGTATCTATCCATGGCGGAGGCATTCCTGGCAGCCAGCTTCAGGATGTGGCCCTCCTTGATGAACTCATTAGAGGCGTTAACAATGTCTTCCTCCTCGCCCAGCATCTCATGAATCTCCAGCAGTTTCTTCAGATTCTCCTATGGCAGAACATGTTAAAGACTTTGTTAATGCACACACACACAGATGTACAGCGCTGTCAGAGCACCAAAGTTCGGCCCTAGCTCACTGTCACTTTTTGAAACACAACAGTGTAGGAAAAGTGTGTGTGGTTATAAGGGGAGGGGTAGAGAACAGTGTGAGCCTAAGTGCTCTGTAGGGTGAAGAGCAGAGAGGTATGAGCCACTCTAGTGGGGGAGGGGCATTAGCTCTCAAAGCCAACGTATACTTTCCAGGTGCAGCACTGTGCACTAACAGCTAACCATGCAGCCCATAGGGGGCAGTTGCGAATGTGACCATAGACACTGGGCCTTCAGTGTCACCACAACAACTCAAAAGTTGCCTATTATTTCAAGCAGCCCACATAAGCAACCCTTTTCCCTTGTGTGATGGGGGGTTTATCACAGCGCTTTTGAAGCGGCCACACGCGTCTGTGTGAACGATCGCAAAGACTACTAGAGTAAAGCTAACCTCACATCACGCATACAAAATGCATAACACAGTACAGCCTGGTCTACATATTGGCCTGACTTGTACTACTAACACTGTAATAGTTTTTCACAATGCTTGATCGTCAGGCCTCGCTTGCTTGAGACATCGCTTGTGGTCCTTAACCTCAACCTCACCTGAATAAGGCTTATCGGCAGTGCAGCTATGGAAATGCCCATTCATGCCCATCCCCAGTCTGTGCTCCTACACACGCCCGCTCTCAGTAATCGGCTTAACTGTATTCTCGTAGATGACAAAAAAGCTGCCCAGTTCAAAAACTGCATTCCGTTCCAGGCACATTTTTCATATCCATCCCCAGTCTGCCACATCTCAAACAATTTGTTTAGTGTTACCATGGGAATGGAACTCCATCATCAATGTAAAGTATGGTGTCAGTGTCAAAGTCGTCAGGATGCTCAAAAATACCTCGATGCTGAAATTCCTCCTCAAAAATGATAGTAGCATTCAGGCCTTTAGCTAGCTCACTTTCGATCCTCTGCTACTCAACTTGTTTGTCGGTAAAGCTACGTAGTCACGCAGGTCACAACCATTCATCGCTTTATGGAATTCACACAGTCAGCATGCGTCAGATGGTAGGGCATTCTCTATTATTGAAATGTTGAAATTCCTACAGAAGGTCCCTCCTCCATCCCACATCAAACTGTGATTGGCTAATGACAACTACCATGTCTAATATGCCCCTATTCACTTGGAACGTGGAAGGTATTAAATACCTGAATTGAATGCTCTGTGTTGCTTACAGTAGTAATATGGTTTCTGCCTAGCAACTATCACAAAAAATATGTGATTGGTTCATTTTCACCCCATTTGCTTTCATGTAATGTATTTTAGCTCTGTTAAGTGTCAGAGAACAGACTGCTGCTTACCAAAAAGTCTCACTTTCAGTAGCTCTGTTGTTTTATTGTCAAGTTTTCAACTCATATCTATAATAAATATATATATATAGAATATTTATTAGGCTATACTATATTTTATTTGGGGTATTCACTGAATACCTTGATGGCCCTGAGGGTTTCCCTGTGAGAGGGGGTATCATAATACAGTGGTAGAGAATAAACTTTGGCCTTCAGAATCAACATAACCAAGTAGCCTGGTTTACCACAAGGAGAAAACTGTCTGTGTAGCTGTACTTACTGATTTTCTAATTGCACTGTTGGAGTGTGTGGCTGCCATGGCGATAATACCCAAAGATTCTGTGTAAAAACAGACACAGGTAGTGATTACCATTACATTTAACATATTCACTTAGTACAAGATGTAAAAGGAAACATACATATTGAGCATATTAAGCGTAACTTCAGGCAGGACAGCATGTCAAGCTTAGCCAATGTCAAGCCCGCGCTTTACATGCACGGGCCAAATAGTCCATGGTGCCTAGCGGTATTTAGACAGGCTAAGCCTGACCATTTCTGCTGCAACCCCCCCCTTAATCATTGATGCTTGTTCTGTACGCTATGGGGGGGTCTCTTGCTGCTCTCCCTGCCTTAGGCTTTCCATGTATGCACATGGAAGGGCATACATCTGCAATACAAACACAGTTTGTAGTGATCCTGGACTGAAATATTCAAACGTACTCTCGGCATCTTGGCGGTCTGGATCCTCCTGAGGAAGCTTCTTCAGGTAGTCCTTGAGCAGCATCTCGTACCGAGGGACTCTCTGCACGGGCTCCAACATGTGATGCTGGAGGGTCAGGCAGCCACAGGCCTCTTGGCTCTGTCCAGCACAAGCACAAAGCGTCTCAAACAGTAGCTTGACGTTTCTGTTGTGATATACATTACTCTAGTCCAGGGGTTCCCAACGACCGGGCCCCGGACCGGTGCCGGGCCGCAAAGCACTACCCACCGGGGTGTGGGTAGCTAAAAATAAATTACGTACAGTGATGACTAGACCAAATTCAACACCGGAAGTAAACAGCGTACTTCTATGGCTCTGAATGAAACGAATGAAACGTAGGCCTAATTAATAAAATAGAAGAAGATGCTGATTTTAATACCTGAACATTATTTTGTAGTGGCTACACGAACAAATGGATAATAAAAAGCGATCTTCAAAGGTATGGATCCGAGACCCATTTGTCAACAATCTCGAGGATGCATGGATACATGATTTTTGTGTTTTACAGACGTTTTTTGTTCAGTTGCTTACAGTAAGTGTCACTTTCACTTGTGTCCATATAACGTTCACGATTGATACAACTACAAACATGTTCAACCCTGCCAATAGCTCTGCGTGGTTGGGCCTTATTCATTGAAACTACAATAACGTATTTTGCGTATTTTGTGCAAAATCTGCAATTTGTTTGAATGTTTACAACACCCCTTGGACTTGGTTACTAGAAAATAGCAGTTTATAATCAATGTAATTGCAGTATTTCCTAATAAATATAATTACAGTATTTTCTTTCTGTGAAGTTTGTACAAACGCTCTCGTACGTAC
>JAODUH010001075.1:1570-13098 GCA_027564835.1 Typhlichthys subterraneus
ACACACACACACACACACAGCATTTCTATTTTTGGAACATAAATAATAACACCAGCCCCATTCTGTTGCGATGTAGGACAATAAGAAGCGTGGGCTTTAAGTGCATGTTTGCGGTCTGCATTGCTTTCTATATATGGAGCATGTTCTCTTCTCCAACATCTAATTATGTGTTTGTGAGTTGACGGAGGAACAATCCCTCACACACACACAGGACAGATCTATAATTGAGTGCATCTGCTGTGTGTGTCTCGAGGAGTGACTGGGCGGTAGATGCTGCTGTGGAAGCGCCGCGGTGTGTTCTGGTGCCAGCCAGACTGGAGCGAGCCTGGGCGCTGGCGTGGGACGGCCCGCGGTGAGCTAAATGCAGAGGCAGGATACAGCGGTTGTCACACAGAGAGGCATGTCTCCTCGCTGGCATCTGCCTTACATGCACAGACAGACACATGCATGCACACACGCGTGCACACACACGTAGACGTAATCTCCTGCAGATAAGGTGTGCGGCGTAGCTTGTTTACGTAACTGTGACGATATGTGAAGTGAAGCACACAGGACGTGCGGCCATGTTTTTCCCACTGTGACTTCCCACCAGCTTGAAGTGACGTGTTTCCCGCTCTGGCTAGTTTGTGTATCGCAGGCGCACGCTGTTGGCACGACGACGACGGGACGGGACGGGCCGGGCCGGCCAGGCGTCTGTCTGTCTGTCGCTGAGCCGGGCCTGTTCGGGGGGGGAAGGGGTGGTGTCCGTGGCCGCGGTGATTTACGGTCGCCCAGGCTGCCTGGTGTGGGGGTGGGGGGGAGGGGGGGGGGAACAGCAGCCTGCTCACATCTGGAGTCTAGACTGAATGGCTCTACTGAGCGCCTCGCACCCCGCCCAGCTAGACCTCTGTCATCCATCCATCCATCCATCCGTCCCTCATCCATCCGTCGTCGAGGGAGGGATGGATGATAATCCAGGGCCGGTATTGTGATGGCACTGGGTTGAAATGTGGCTGCTGTGCCTATAGGCTGCCTGCACTGCACTAACATCAGCCCTCTCGTTTCTATTTAGCCTATAATTTACTATTTATTTATTATTATATCGCAGCCTACTCTCAGAGTGCAGCCCGCAGGTTAATGATGACGTAATTGTCTTCTGACTCCCGCGACGACGGTTATAACAACGTTCTATGCGTTGCTATTACTAGTGACCCATTATGTTTTTGTAAACACTAAACGTGCTTCCCATGTCAAATATCAAAATTCATACAATTCATTACAAGGCTGTATAGAATGTAACTGAAACTCAGTAGGCTATATAAGTCAATATATTAGCTACTGAGTTTCAGTTAAGTTTTAATTAGGGCTGGGAGCGTTAACGCGTTAATCTTTGCGATTCATTTTAAATGTGTAACGCAATTGACGCAACCCTATTTATTTCCTTTTAAACATATGGTTATTACAATATCTGTAAGGTATCATTTCTCTAGGGACATGTGAGAAAACGTTGGCTTGGTTAAAAAAAAGAAAATGTGTATTAAGCTGCCAGTGACATATAACGTAGGCTATCCCACAAACATGGATCGAACTATCCCACCTTTCATAGCCTCTCTCTCCAGTTAGTTAGTCGGCTTCTTTTATACTCCCACCCACATGTAAATATACCCATGTCTCCCTACGGGACAATGTCACAGATACCCTTGCTCTCTAATACCTGCAGCATACTGTATGTATCACCTATGTATGCATGTATCATCTCTGCAGCATAGGCTATATATCACACATATGCATTATGTATCTCTTCCCAAGATCTTTAAAATGAAGCTGTGAAGCGTTCTCTTTGATGTTTGTGATTTAAAGGTGTCTATATAGTATTTTAAACATTAATATTGCGGCAGACAACTAGTATTTTCAGGTTGTGGTGGTAGTGGTAGCTCTGTAATGGGCCTGTGTTTGAATCTGGCCTGCTGAGGTCATTTCCCGATCCCTGATATCTACCTCCCACCTGTCTCTCTATACTGTCCTCTGTATAAAAAAAAGAAAAAAGGAAAACAGATAATAATCGCGATTAATCGCAGCAATTATGAGCGATTACTTTTTAACTTTTACTTTTTTATTTATCACTTCCCAGCCCTAGTTTTAATATAGTTAGTCCTGAATTAATGTGGGCGGGTCTAAGGCATGAAACTCCAGGGCTGAAAATGAGTCCCACTCCGGCCCTGAGTCCAAGTCATGTGACTCAAGTCCACACCTTTTGCTGCTTCTGTAACGACCACCCCGGCCCGCCCAAGCACAACCACCAATCACAATAGTGTTTCCCTTAGCGTAAAGGAACATTCCAGAAGAAACCCCCCCCTCCCCGTCTTTGACTCTGAAGGGTGCAGGCACCATATGTGTCCTGATGATTTATCGCGGACAAGCGGGGTCCTTCTTACCCAGGGTTTCCTCCGTCAGTTAGCGTGTGTTTCACCCCCCCCACATTCAGCCTATCACGTTTGCACCTAAGTGGCCGTGTTCGGGTTTCAGGTGTTTAGCAGGTCGTTAACTGGCGGCTACGCGATACTGTTCAACAAGGCCTGGGCATGTTTGGTAGCTAGCCTGGATGTCGCCGGCCCCCCTGAGCCCACCCGCCCCCCACCACCCACTAGACCCTCATATGGAACAAAGGACCACGCCACACTGGCCCCATCAGGTAACACTCAGGAAGGAAGGAAGGAAGGAAGGACACGATGCAGCAGGGCCGTTGTCGATGCTTCTGGGAAGGTTGGGAGTTTTGGGGCTGGAAAAGAGCTCCTCTTTCCACGTGGTATTCTCCAGCTGCAGCAGAGATGGTCACTGATGGGCAATGAAAGAGAGAGAGAGAGAGAGAGAGGGGGGGGGGAGGAACAAGGATAGGGGGAGAGTGATGGAAGGTGGGGAGACAGGGGGACTGAAGGAGAAAGTGGAGGGGGGAGTGGGGGGGGTCTGTGTGTGACCGTGGCCCTTCAGATTACGGACGGCGACAGCTGGTGTATCCTGGTGCTGCCCCCCCCTCTCCACCGGACTCCGGAGCGGTTCACCTCCGGCGCCGGTAAAAGTGGCCCGCCGACCCCGACCCAAGGGGGATAAGGGGGGGGGCGGGAGCTCTTTGCTGCAGAAAGAGCCGCCACTCAAGCATCCTCGCCTCGGCCAGGAGGGCACTGCGTCCTTTGAAGGACAGCGGCGGCAGCTCTGTCACCTGTTCACCCACCACCGCCCTTTGCGTCACTATGGCGACACCTACGGTGGGTCGGTGGTTACATTAAAAAACAAAAAGCGTTATGGCACATATGATGGCCGCATTACGCGGTGCTGGTTTAAATTACATTATATATATATATACATACATACATACAATAGAATATAGTATATTTATTATAAAGTATCTGCAAATAGTAATTAATGTTATGTATAACCTTGATCAGCCAATGCAGATTTACTTTTAAAGGTGAATTCAGCTCTTGGAGAAAGACTGTTTCATGAGTCATATTTAGACTCGAAACAAAAACTCCTCACATTGGACACACATTGCCAAGGCTGGGATAGTGATGTGTGGTGCGCCACTTTGTTTGTGTTCCCATTTACAGAGCCAGGGCTGTGTAGAAACACCACATTATTTATTCAGCACGCACAGAGAACAGATATTATTATAGAAATATTTGCAGAATTTGACATACAATGCATTAGCTTACAATCTCTGTTTTCACCTTTTATTTCAAGTTGACTTATTTAGTAGTTAATTAACCATTATATTCACATAGCCCGTAGATAACAGAGCCCTGGAGCGCTTGTTTCGTTCATGCACGTTGCTCCAGTGCCCATGTCACACCGCGGGGCTTACATGGGACTTGTGCATCGTTGCATAATGTGCCCCTCACGCCTGTCTCCTGACAACATGAGCCAGTGCCCTGGCAACACATCTGCTGTGTGAGTCACTACCACACCCAAAGGAGTCGCTGCAAAGGGCCTAATAGACAAATCTCGCCAATACTTCTGCTACACACTACACATACTAACAACAACAGTTAGCTTGCGTCAGTGTAACCACACGATTGGTTAAATACATTAATGCAGTTACAAACAGACTACTGGCTATTTCAAAATTATACAAGTGTATAAGGTATTAAGTCTCTGGCCGCTGTCAGCATAGCCCATTGTGCGCCCCCCGCTGGCCAAAGGTGGACTCAGCACTTGTGAGCTAAATCACTTTTTGTTGCCAAATTCAGAGAATATCTCCACACAACGGTTCGCTAGCTGTCCGTTCTGTGAAAATACTAATACATAAACAACATAAACAAAGTGGTGCAGACCGCACCACACAACAACATCCCAGCCTTGGCAACGTGTGTTCAATGTGGGGCGGAGCTTCTGAGAGAGTACCATATGGCATCGAAGAGGCGTTTTTGTTTCGATCGAGTTCAAATATCAACAGTCTTTCTCCAGAAGGACTGACTGTACCTTGAAGCTCAGCTGTGCCTGGGCTGGAGTCAGCTGTGTTTCACACCGCATGAGTGAGCCAGGCAAACAAGGGCTCAGCGCGTCACACTGCGGTTAAAAACATGCTTAGTAATGTGGTGGGAGGGCGGCATCGTGAGTGTCGGTGGCAATTTGCCTCGTTTAAAGGTGCAGTCAGCAATTATGGAAAAATATGATGTTTGAACTTGGTTCAACTCAAAACAATAACACCTCTCTCTCTTCACAAGCTCCCGCGCCACCCCCAACATTGGACATGCATCGTCATGCCTAGAGTAGTAACAAGTGGTGCGGTCTGCACCACTTTGTTTGAGTTTCCATGTATTCCATGTGTGGAAATAACGGAAAATTATTATATTGAGTAGATATGCTGAATTTGACAAAGCGATAGCTTACATTCGCTGACTTCACCTAGGTTTTTTTATGAGGTTTAAATAAAACTTTATGTTTTGACCAGAGCACCTCCATATGTAGTGTATATGGTTTCAACTATCAAAACAATAGCACGCCCAATTCAGCGTGTTACATCTGACACTGGGGAAGGCCCCAGTGCTAGTTAACCTCATATATAGTAGGCTAGGGCTATTGCTGGCCTCTTGGCAAATATGACATGCACATAAAAGCAGAGCCAGCAATATATATTACTACATTAGCCGTGAGGACATGCTGCTATCATTAAACGAACGGAATGTTGTTTGCTAGCGACAACAACTGACGACAAGCTGCTTTAGATAACAGCGTCTGCTAAATGCTGTAAAAGTAAATATGTAAATATTGTCATAGCTAGAGAGGGTTATCATGACTCATGTTGCGTTTGTACACAAATATATGGACAGGACAGCTTGTTTGTCCAAACAAGTTTAGCTGATAGGAACTGTAACCTATCACAACCAGCAATGGCCGCTTGTTGTTTGGATGCAAACCAGAGGAAAACGACTTAAAGACATACACACGCACTTCCCCCTTACTGTGCGAGCCGCGTTTCACAAGCCACCCACTTTGCATATTCACCCCTACATCTGCAACATGTTTTGCCAAGTTTGATGTTCATTAAGGAGGAAGAAATCACTGAAGTGCCACAAAGTAGGGCTGTCACGTTGCCATGGCACCAAGGAGGGGGAAAGACGAGGGGGTTTATTACTCCAGAGGTCACGGAGAAGGTCGTCCGCCTGCCACACAGAGATGAGCCTCTGTGTTTGTGAGCAGCCCGATCGGGCAGAACCAACCTCAGACACAGGGACAGATAACAGAGGACATCTTATTCTGGCAGCCAATCAGCCATTGTCCCAACCTTTATTTGTTTGTGTGTGTGTGTGTGTGTGTGTGTGTGTGTGTGTGTGCATGTGTGTGTGTGTGTGTGTGTGTGACTATATGTGTGGTGTCTGTATGTTGTGCTTAGCCTTTCACTAATCCACTGTCTGTCTGTCTGTCTGCCTGCCTGCCTGTCTGTTTGCCTGCCTGTCTGTCTGTCTGTCTGCCTGCCTGTTTGCCTGCCTGTCTGTCTGCCTGTCTGCCTGTCTGCTTGCCTGTCTGCTTGCCTGTCTGCCTGCCTGCCCTGCCTGCCTGCCTGCCTGTCTGTGTGTCTGCCTGTCTGCTTGCCTGTCTGCCTGTCTGCCTGTCTGCCTGCCTGCCTGCCTGCCTGTCTGTCTGTCTGTCTACCCTTCTATCAGTGTTGTTAAGTTACAAAGGCCCAAAGGTAATGGCTGTCAAGCTTAAAGTAACACCTATGATAACAGGTCTATTGTAAATCATAACATTAATTGTCAGGTACATATTTAACCAGATTAGACGTTCATGTCCCTCGGTATAAATTGTTGTAACATCTGCAGAGAATAAAAACAGGTTGTGTAGCTACGGCAACGGCAATCTGATTTCCCCGGGAGAAGAGCCGCTGTCGGCGGCCAATCCGGGAGGATGACACTCGGCTTCTTTGTGTGCAGCGGTGGGAACCCCTTGCTGCTGAGAGCGCCGGGGCTGCTGGGAAATAATGAAACACAAACAGGGAGCCTTGATGTTGACGCAACATGAACCAGGGGTTGTTACTCCGTCACGCTCTTCTCACCCGCTTCAGTAGGTCTTAAGTAATCTGAGCGTCCCACCCCTCCACACACAGACATACACAAACAAACTCTCTCACACACACACACACGTACACACAAACACACGCACACCCTTGGCCTCTGGCAATGAATGTCAGATGGTGTTGCCATGGTGTTGCCATGGCCCCATAACCATGACAACAGGGGCCTTGCCCACAGTGGACAGCAGGGGTGCAGGAAGCTTGCAACACCAGTGTTTCCCAACCTTTTGGATACTGTACCCCCAAAGCATTTCAGATGGACCAAATGTACCCCCTGGGCACACCCTTATAGCATCTTTAGTTCCACTTATGCTATTGTAACGGTGGCCAGCACATTGTGCTGTGCAGTAGGCTAACGTTACGTAAACCTCCGACACCTCAAGAACGCTCTACTGACAGATGCTAGAGCGCTATTTCTTGACGAACCAGCCCTCAGCAGTCCTGAACTAACAGTCATATGGGATTGGTACCATGTAAGCAGGAGCACAATAGTGCTGCTTGCTTACAGTAGTGCATTATGGGAGTGCCTGGGTGTGGCACAAAATGTTACAGTGATTATGTAAGTAGATGTCCTCTAGAGTCTAGACATCAGGCTACCTATTAGGGCTCTTAGTACAATAAGGTAAAACAAATCCATGAAATAACCCCTGAAACAGCTGTAATATATCACAAAAATATGTTTAATTTTAACTTGTTGCTTTTCTCTCCATATTAACTAAATTACAATGTTTATTTTTATTTATTTGTGGTGGATATGTAAATAAATAAATACCTCAAACAATGCTTCAAATAGTCTATGTCACAATCATTTTATGTTTAGATGTTATCCAAATATAGATATGGCTGTAATGGATCGATCGGTCCATTCAATAATCCATCCATCCATACATTTTACAGGTTTCTAAATTACTCTAACGCAATGATTTTATACGGTAAACATAAATACAAGTGCAATACATGTACCTCAACAACAGGATTACCGTTTAAAGTAAAAAGAAAAACTCAAGCATTTGGCGCTCCCTTCTGTAGAGATGGGGATAATGCAGGATATATAAACTAGCTTGTACCTTTCAAACAAACAAACAAACAAACAAATAAATAAATAAATACATAAATAAATACCAGGTTGCCATTAATGCTGGTAGTAGGCAATACTGTTCTGTTATATTAAATCATGAAAGAGTTCCAGGGTTAATACAATTGTCCAGACATATATCCTGCAGGTTAACAAACTACATAGCCTACCGATCGCAGATGTGTGTCCACCATCGCAGGTGTAATAAAGTTGGTGTTAGTGTCTCTTCTGTTGATAACCGCTAGATGGCGCTAGAACACAGCTACCAGGGTTAACTTTAGTCTAAACTATTATTTTGGCTGTTTTTCGTTTAAAAGTAGGAATTGTAACACAGGTGTGTCGTTTGGTTAAATGACTCCTAGGTTTCTGTGTTAAAACAATGTAGTCTAGTAGTCTGATGAGGCAGGGTTGTTGGTGCTGGCTGTAACGGGTTTAAACTAAAGACCTGTACAGGTACTATATGTAGGCTATGATTCGGTTGACTGGGTGCACTTTAGATGACTTAGCTTTGAAAATACGAATGCAATGGCGTAGACAGATTTGGCATTTGTCCACCTACTTCCTTGATGAAGCAAACCAGTCTTTCCTACATAACTGGGTCAGTAGAACAGCTCTACGGTAGTTGTTTTGGAGAATGTGGGATGTCAGTCTCGCTACGGCCTTCATTGGAAGTTCATCACCACTCCTGAATCACTTGCTCGCTCTGGTAGGTTATATAAGTATTTCTAAGTCTTTACATACTGATATGTAAATTGCTCACGATTGCCCCTCAGAATTGTAGTAGGCCTAATGTAATCAAACTGTAAAGAAATCACTTTTTTTGTATTAATCTCCAGTCCAAACAGGCCATCCAAGTCAGGGTATTTTTATTTTCTTTCATTCTTTTCTAAATCCAGAGAAATTGGCTGTATTATTATCTTTTTAGTCCATAGTGTTATATGCCTGTGCCGACTTCTCATCACCATACATGTCTGTAATATGGGAACTGATACCACAAATGTAATTGATATAGTCATCTTTTCATCAGGATGCAGGCTATTGTAGGTAGTCAGGCAGTCAAATGCTACAGTTGGTGTTGTTTGTATAACTAGGCAGGCTATAAATATAACCCAGTCATAACATCCTCTTAGGCCCAGCCCTAACATATCTAACATAGGCAACTTGTCTTCATATCTAAATGTGTAGCCTAATCCTGCACAATCTTCTTTATATACTACTTTGTACTATATTTATGATGCTCCTATGAGGACTTGCTTTGTAACGTTATCTCATGTGTAGCCTATATAACCTACCACAATACTATAGGTTTAACAGTGACCAACTAGTACAGCTGTGCTCCAGAACGCTTGCTAAACATCAACATCAAAAACATCAACACCTCTTCCTTCAATTCCATAGGGTGCTTCCTCAGAAGCCCAGTTCCACACATTGAAGATGCATTGCGAAGGCTAGGATATTGTTGTTGTGAGTTTTCTGCACCACTTTGTTTGTGTTCCTATTTATGGAGCCAGGGGCTGTGTAGAAGTACCAGATAATTCTTCACTGGGGATTTTAAAAACTGCATGTTTAGAATCCCCAGTCAAATGTGATAGAAACTGCTGTAAACGTCTGGAGACTTTGCACCACATAATGTTTTTAAAGCCGCCCTTGCCCCAAAAAACAGGCTATACTACACAACTGCAACTGTGCGCTTGCGTCAGTATCAGTGCAACCACGCGATTGGCTTTATAGATTGATGATCTGGGCGTTATAAAGCAGACAATTGGTGTCTTTGAGGGGAGGAGTGGGATATGTACCTCTAATATATACCTCGCCATACTTGGCTTTACAGACTTTCCTATAGAGTCCTATTGAGAATTATTTAAATGGTCTGGCTGTATCCTGAGCAAGTCTGCTCTATGGCTGTGTTTCAGTTGGATCCAGCGTGTGTTACACTCACACACTGTGGTAGGAAGGGCTTTCTCTTCTAATGAGCCAGTTGTTCCGCCGTTCTGTGTCCCTGGGGAGGGCGGAGCGTTCTGTTTGCTAACTGCGCTCTGTTCTCAGAACCAGTATAAAACACACTCCCTCCAACCGGGGAGCAATCTGGGCCAACAAAACAATCATACCCGGGAGCTGGTACAAAATGAACGACGTGATAATGACAGGCGTGCCTGGAATATGGCTGCATATATTCTTCTCCTGTCAATTAGGTCTCGATTACTCTAAAGCAATTTGCAGCTCCCCCGCTGAGGACGACATCGGCTGTCTCCCGGGCCACGCTGTGATTGTATTTGCAATGTACTCGTGTGTGTGTGTGTGTGTGTGTCCTAGTTTACTCATGTCAATCCACAACATTGTCCACACTAGGGTGTTCTTGACACTCCTGACCTACAAATGCATATATAATAAATATATAATAGAATAAAAAATGTATCTCTGACACACGCGCGCACACACACACATACACACACAGACATCAAGATAATAACATACAAATATATACAGCTGTAAGTATTGGGGGAATTGCATGCTCATCTTAATTGAAGCTTGCATAACTAGATTAGAGAATGCAAGAAAGAAGAGATGATTTGAAGAGACCCTCTGGGTTTGTTTTTTTGTAAATTATCTTTATGATTGAAACAAGCATTACAAAGAGCTTATGCCTCCCCTCCCCACCTAGCCTGGTGTAATCAGATTATATTCAAAAAGTGAATATGGTCTGGCCACGCTATATTGAGAAGTGTTCGCAGTCATTTCCTCCTACTTGGTGTAGACTTGGTGTTGCAATAGTCAGGCTACTCTCCCACCCCTCCCACCACTTTAAGGATCTCAAGCTCTCCAGACTGATTCTCACGGTGGAGTCAAACTGAAGCTTCTGAGATCAGGATGGTTGCACGGGGCCATAATAAACTCGAGCCTGGCTCTGCCCGACCACTGCTCTCAGCTTGGTTTGCGCTGAGATTATAGGCTGGTTCTCCCAGCCACTCTGGAGGACGGCCCAATCAGCATCCAGTGGGGGTGGCTAAGTGTGATGACGTAAAAGTCAAGCCTTTGTTTCGATATGTAGGTCCAAAGATAGCGGTAACACTGGTAGGCCTACGGCAGTTTACTTTAAGGTGTAGTCGGCTATTGCAAGCTATTTGTAAGCTAATGCATGTTTTGTCAAATTCACCAAATATCTCCTCGCAGTTTGCCATCTTACCGTTCTCTGTGCATGCTGAAAAAGTAGTCGGATACTTCTACACAGCCCTGGCTCCGTAAAGAGTAACACAAACATGGTGGCGAAAACATACCGCTCACATCAACAAAACCGTAGTGCCACGCTTTGCCATGGATGGATAATGTTTTGATTTTAGCTCGACGTTAGCAAGCGTTCCCGAGAATGACTGACCCTACCTTTTTAAAGGTGAAATATACAGAAATTTAGCAGTAAACAACTATGATGTCTAGATAGAGAGGAGTAATGGCGTCCGTCCTGAGCAGAAAATGACACACCCTTTTTGTGTGTGTGTGTGTGTGTGTGTGTGTGTGTGTGTGAGGAGGAGCTTACTCAGCATGTGTTCTGGCCTGAAGTGCTATTGCTCTAGTATGACGTGTATCAGTAGCCTCTCGAGACCTTCCTGATCTCGCCAGCTTCAGTTTAATTTTGCTGGAAAGCCTCAGAATCATTTTGAATGTGTCCGAGTAGCAACTGAACTTTCTAATCAGCGTCGTGTTTGTAGCTATACGGGCCTGGTTATCCAATCAGCATCGTGTTTGTAGCTATACGGGCCTGATTATCCAATCAGCGGCGTGTTTGTAGCTATACGGGCGTGGTTTAGGTGTGCCGACAGCGAAAACGACCATATGGTTCATCCAATCAACTGCCGAGTATATCCATTCACAAGCAGTTTCAATGTACGGCTCCCCAGATGGACGTGT
>JAODUH010001076.1:0-13096 GCA_027564835.1 Typhlichthys subterraneus
TATATAGAATGCACTCATACTGTACACAATAACCAATAAACATCATATGGCTTGCAGATCTACTCTTTTAGTCTATGAAGGTTGACATTTTCTCAGTGCTGGCAGTTGACATAAAATCAGTAAATACTAGCTGATGGCATTGTGACTGTTGACTGAACAGTCACAATTTGCCCGCCAAGTGTCTCTCCAAAACAATCAACAGACTGAGAATTCCCCAAACTGCAGTGTTTCCCAAACTATGAACTTGGGGCCCTGATTGGGTGGCAGGGTTATTGGAGGGTGTTTGTATGATGATGATGATGATGATGATGATGATGATGGGCACACTGTAAATCACATACTTACCATTGGACTGTTCTATTAACATACTCCGCTAAATAGGTATCCACTATTTGCTATATAAGAACATTTGAAAACCTCTACGATTAGTTTCCAATATTTGCAGCTGCACTTCCCATGTTCTTGCAGTGTAGGCCTACAGCACTAACACACAATGACATCATGTTTACAGAAGGTAATCATCTCAATGAAAGTGCTTTGTCTCCTTTTTTGGGGTCTAATCAAACCCAAAAATGTTACAATGCTGGAATTACTTGATACGATATACATTTTTGAAAAATGTACAAAGCCTGCTAAAAATGACTGGGAATTAAACATGGGGCCGTTTCCTTACGACATGCAGTCTTGTTAAAAAACATCCTGATTTGCAAGCTCTGCATCTGCAATTAACTTTATGCATCAGTCTGGGAACTTTCAATTTAAAACTGTTATCGGCCAGGCGATACCAGTACGGTAGGTTTCAAATGTCAATCCAATCATTAGCAGGCAATTAGAACACCTCCAACTAGTCAGAACAATGGGTGATTTTCAGAAGACACACTTGTATAGTCTGCGATTGTAAGATAATACATTATTTGCGTGCAGAAAAAAGAACCGGTCCTTCTACACAGCCCTGGCTCCGTAAAATTAAAACATAAACAAAGTGGCGAACACTGCTCACAACAACGTCCTAGGCTTTGCAATGCTTTCCAATGTGTGGGGCAGAGCTTCTGAGTGAGTTTGTTTTGATTTGAGCTCAAAGTTAGCAAGCGTTTATTTACTGATGGCACAAACTAAAATTGGGCGATGGTTTACTATTCGACTGACAAACTGTTAATTGTTAGTTTCAGATGACAAAGTAACGCATACTGTATAGGCAAAGCTTCTGTCTATGTTCCTTCACAAGAGTGTTCTAAAATGTCTGTTCTTATGATCAGAATGAATAGTTATTAGTGTTGTTCGCTTTCCTTGCTTGTGAAACCAGCACAGTGGAAGTTCCAGTTTGACTTTGGCTCCCTATAAGGTCAGCATTTCTAGGCACACATCCTGAGGGAGGCTTGTGCAGATAAAGACTGGAAAAGGCTTAGTTTGTAACCGAACTCAGATGTACAGTGTATCCCAGAGCTTTAAAGGGAAAAGAAGTGTGCAGAACAATGAGAAGCTTCAGGATATAAATGCAGAGGCTGAGGCTCTTTGTACATCTTATAAATACAATAAAACCACTTTAGACAGGTACAGAAGAAAACAAAGGCGATATTTTATTCCATTTTACTGATGTTTTTCTAGCCTACTCCTTTCTACAGCATCATCACTTTACAGAAAGACAGGTTTTGTACACAAAACTGCTGTTCATATTCCAGAGTTTCATATAGTATAGCCAGACAACCTATAACCTCGCCTTTCCCTTATTTTACCTTTCTCTCACCCTCACCTCGGCCCGCCAGAGTGAATTACACTCTGATGGCCCCTTATCTGTTTCTCACACTCTGCCTCCCTGCTTGTCAAGTGTTATAAGGATTGATAACAGATCACAAAGCCTGTCTTCAGTGAATTAGGATTATGGAGACACGCACACACACCAGACACCACCAGACAAAAGAGGTGAAACAGTAACAGCCATTAATAGTCAATTTGAAGGAAGAAAAAGGAGGGAAAATAATGAATGAGACGTATTAATGCGGTTAGGCGTGGGTAGTGAGAGGCGTGATTGATGCTTGTGTGTTTCCCACAGACAGCCTCTTCTCCGGGGCAGAGCTCTCCAGAGCTATGGGGGCGAGAAGCTAAACAGTGTTTTTAATGTTCAGCACAGCGAACCATGGCTGGGGAAATTATATTCCAATCAGAGGTCAAGTGGAATGGATCATGTTGTGGTACACTTGATGTGTCAGTACGCGTCATCTATGTATATCTGGCAGTGTGTATTCGTGTGCTTCATTCAGGCCCTTGGAGCTTAAACTATCAATGTACCAAAGACCTACAGTAAGGAATTGGAGCAAATCAGATTGATTCATTGTATCATTACATCTTTTAAACTAAGATCAATCAATACATATTTGCAACCTAAAAAAACAATTACAACTATTGGCTCATGTCTGAACTACATCTGACACCCTTAAGATACCTTATCACTGATTGCTTTCCTGTTTCGATACTATCATGCCACATTTAATAGTACTAGCTGTCAGTAAACACCAAAAGCTGCAGGATAAATCCCTCTTAGGTGAAGCAATTGTGCTTATAATTTCTTTGTTTGACATTGACAATTCATATTTCAGCTATAACCCTGATTTAAAAACACAAAAGTTGTGTGGGAGAACATGCCGTGTGCAACAGAACACAAATAGCCGGCGGGGTGGGGGGTCTCTCTCTCTCTCTCTCTCTCTCTCTCTTCTCTCTCCCTCTACAAGCAATTTGTTGAGTCTGACAAGACACGCACAGGGGCCACGACCCCGTCTGAGCATTTCCCAGGAATCTCCTTACATAAGAGCAATAGGGAGCGGGGCAGGGAGGTACATACTGTGCTGCGCAGGTCGAGGGCGCTGATGTTATAAGTCTGTAATAGCAAGAGTCAGTACGTGACAGGGAGTCCTTTGCACTAATGGATGAGATGTAGAAGGAATGTAGAAAGCCTGAAGATATAAGCAAAGATTGATATTGGCTGTAACTTACTTTATTAGATTTAAAGTGATCAGGATTACATGTAGGATTGTTACATGTAGGATGGTTACAGAACTATGCATTTTATTTAAGTCGAGACACGTATTGTATTAATCTGATGTAAATAGTTCCTAATGTCGACCACCACAGAGTTTGGGATACCAAAGGGGAGGCATTTTACCTGCCATTAAGCTAAATGTGCTTAATGTTTGAGGTAAAACAAAAGAACCATCACAAGTTAATCATCATAAACCTCTGTAATGCAAACAGAGCATTTACATTTGTGGTTGTTTTCCCAAACTGGTATCAAATGGAAAAAGAGAGCGAGAGATAGAGATAGAGAGAGAGAGAGAGATACACTTTGTAAAATTCACCAAATATCTCATCGCATTCCCCTAGCTTCCTTCCACACAGCCCTGGCTCTGTAATTAGGAACACAAACAAAGTGTCGAACACCGCTTAACAACAATGTCCTTGGCTTCACAATAGGTGTCCAATGTGTGTGTGGTGGCGGAGCTTCTGAGGGAGTCTGTTTTGATTTGAGCTTGAAGTTAGCAAGTGTTCTCAAGAATGACAGACATTGCCTTTAATGCTGGAGCGATTTGAATTCCAAAAAGAATCACTATATAATTTGCTTCTAGAAAACAATATTTGATATGCACTGCAAAAACTACATCTAACAGTGTGAAAATCTTGTTTTTAGATTTAAAATCTAGTTGGACTTGTTTCTAATATGAAATGGCTTATCTGGTGACTTCATTTAAGTAAATGTGCACTTAGTGAATTTCACTTACTGCACTGGCAGCCAGTTTTGCTTGTTTTATGCATTATTAAACTCATAACTAATATATGTGCACTTATATTTGAAAGGGCATTTTTTGCAGTGTAGAAGAGGTGATGTGAGGACAATAAACAAGAACAAGAAAGCCACATGTAACAGATTGTTTCTGTAACAGTCGAGTGAAGAAGAAAGATTTCAAACCAGGGCTAGTATGATAGTTTTTCAGGTTCCCACTATCTAGGCAAAACAGCGCCCCCACGTGCAACACATTTTTCAGGTCAGCTCCCTTTCTGTTTCTGATTTCAGTCGTTCCAAACACTGCAAACGAAGATAAACATCCCCCAGCCTTACTCTCTCACAATCTCTGGTTTCACAGTTTCTCATGCATTTGAAATGAGGCCATTCCAAAAGTTCTGATCAAATCCTTGCTAGACTAGTAATAACCTACAACACGATACCTTGGGCAGGAAGTAGCAACATTTTATTTAATCGTTGTTTTTCAATCAAATGATGTTGGAAAAAATACAATAACACATGATGTGTAGGGAGGCAGTAATCTATCACATATGATGATTATTGGCCAATATACACAATAAATAGGCCATTAAAATGGTCAGTCACAAGATTTAAGAACTATATTTGCATGTAATATTGCAATATTCAGCCTGGCCTGTACCTCTCTGAATTAGAGAGAAATTCCTCAGTGTTATCGTTTGGCATTGGCCACTGGAGACACACTGTAGATACCACCCGGTCTGTGTGAATGGATGGCGCTCACACAAAAACAACACAAATGTATGACTGCACGTTGACACAACACTACACACAATCTATGTGCAAACTGTAATAATAAGCATGTAATAATAATCACAACAACCCAGAAGATTCTGTCTCTCATATAACATCTTGGGCACTTATTTCTAACTAACACTACATCTCCAAAGGAAGCGGTAAAGAGCTAGAAAATAGAAGGTGAATCAGCACACATGCTGATATGAAACCTCCCTACAGACCAGGCTCTCCGATGCCAAAGCAAATATTTCACTAACGGCCGGGCGAGTTCTGACACAATGGCGGCTTATGAACACAAGGTTATCTCTTCCAAGCCTGCCTGATATGTGCTAACAAAACCCCTGCTTAAGTACAAATATAGTAGTGATGCTTATGTATGAGGTGGTTATTGGAATCCAGCAGCAATTAATGTGTGTACATAACCTCATTAAATGTCACTGTACATTAAATTGTGATTGCGATTTTGTGATTGTGACTATTTAGGCAAGATAGTCGAGGCACATGCGGGCTTTCAATCACTATGAAATACATGGAAATGTTTGGGGGTGAACATATCATACTCATGGTTTGTGACATTAAAGGCAGGGCTAGACATTGTCAAGAACACTTCAAATCAAAGCTCAAATCAAAACAAACTCATTCAGAAGCTCCACGAAACATAATGAAACGTGTTGTGAAGCCAAGGCCATTATACTTGTGAGCGTGTGTGTTCACCACTGTTTATGTTCCTATTTAAAGAGCCAGGGCTGTGTAAAAATACAGGATTGTTTTTATAGCATGTACAGAGAATGGTAAAATAGCGAAATGAGATTAGATATTTGGTGAATTTGACTAAAAGTGTATTAGCTTACAATTATCTTACGTTAGCTGACCTTCAAGTAGGGCTGTTCCCTATCCTGACAAGACCAGATATCTGTGTCTTTTAGACACATCCATATGGGGAGCCGTCCATGGAAATTTATTCAAGATGGCAGGTGCTTAAAAAAAATACTTTGCATGTGATTGGACGAACCCGTGAACCTGTTGTTATCCACTCACTTGCAGTAGAAAAGTCTGGAGAAGAGTGGAAACATATTTTCCATTGAGAAAAGCCTTTGCTCTTCTAATAATTATCTCTAGTCGTTTTCGACTCTAGATGTTTCCAGGTTGCCTACGTCACACCTAAACCACGCCCGTAGCTAAACTACGATGCTGGTTGGCAACACGCTATGTTTACCGGCCTGAATCAACTCCATTTCCAAGCTCGCCAGACTGATTCTCGCGGCCTAGTGAAACTGAAAGCATCCTGATCTCGCGAAGCTAGCTGTTCACTCCACGTGACAATATTTCTATTTATCAATACCTGAGACAGAATATCAGAATATTTAATAACATCAGAGGTAGAAGGATTTCAAACCAGCTCTACTATGTTATGACACAACATAATATAACCCCTGACATAAAAGGTGTGAAGAAGTTAATTATGCCCAAGTTTCTGAAATCCTTTCATCTTGTGTTCTAATGAGCAGAAAGCAAGCATTTCAAGGTTCCCAGCACTGCACCATTAGCATCACATGACTTGCGCTTTGAAGACACATTTTATTCTACTCTCGTTAACCCATTCCATCTGTTTTGCATTTCAAAAATTGGAAAAATAACACATCCGAAAATGTCTTGTGTAGCATGAAATATGATAATATAACTGAACGCAGGAATAGTCTCCTTTAGAGGTACTGCACTCTTCACGTGGGAACTGAGCACAGCATCTGCCGCTTTACTTTCTTGCTGAGATGAGCTCATGTGTATGTGTGTGTGTGTGTGTGTGTGTGTGTGTGTGTGGTCGGTGGGGGGGACGGGGGTTAAGGGTTTGTAGATTTTCCTACATTGGAACACAAAATTAGGGAATTTTCATTTTAAACATGAATTTGCACACGTCACCTTTATAATGTTTTCAGTTAACAATCATGCTTGTTGCCATGGAGTCATATGGAGAATTCATTTGTAATGTTAGTCCAGCCTTTTTGTGAAACATGACAGCAAGCAGTTACATCTACCTCTGGTTCCATACAGGAAATTGGATGTGTGTATTCAATCATTTGTACGAGCGACCCCATATCACCCTGCAGGTACAAGGCGCCTGGACAACCGATAGATACATGTCACATGCATAACCGCTATCGTCCATCACCAGAAACAGCTTGTGGGCCAGGTGGCTTCCTGACTGCTGCGAAAAATATCTATTAGACACTGGGCCGTTGGCCTAGAAATGTAAATATTACTGGACCATTTCGATGTGATTGATGAGGTTATGCGGAAGCAGCGCTATCGAAAACCCACAACGAGCGGTGTGAGGGATTATAGAAATGAGTTTCTGTGTGGTTTGTCTGTCTGATTACGTTGCCAGAGAGTGGTACACTTGTGTCTGTGCAAGATCATGTATTTTGTCCCTGTTTTTTAACCTACACAAGGTTGACAAAACACTGTGCCCTGTAAAATGTGTTTCTGCTTAGCATGGTCAGCATATTAATCGAAAACACAGAAGATGGGGGACACCCCAGTATTCTCTACCTAATCTGAGCTGTCTGCAGGAAAGCACTCACTTCAAGCCATTAGTTATTAGACAGTGAGTCATTTGTTTTGATGAGCGGTGACAGTTGGAGGGTTTGGCGGGAGTGTTATCAGGTAGCTTGCCAGGCATGTGTATTTCTCCATAGAGGCTCGGGGTCAGGGAACACACAGGGAACGACAAGAGGGAATTACAGAGCAACCGCAGGGGGGTGGCTTTTGCTAGCTGCAGGTGTCAAACGGGGAAGACGCAGGCTAGAAACGGGCTCAGGGGTAGTGTGCCAGTGGGAAGGCTGTTTGGAGCTGGCAGCTGTAACTGTAAAGTTTGTTTCCACCTACAGTACCAGCAGGTGTGGGCTGTTAAATCAGGCCAGCTTGTAGCATACCTCACTCCATGTTGTAGCAGACCAACTGAGCTGCACAAACTAGTAACACATTTGTAGTCAATTTATGCTATGCATTTTTATGTTTTTTCTTATGAATGTATGTATGAATATTATTGATGTCAATAGAAAACTCGTGCTCAAATCAAAATAATATTCCTCTGCGCCCTCCACGGCGCCACCCCACACATTGAAACACAAAGCGTAGCACTATGGCTTTGTTGTTGTGAGCGCAGTGTTCGCCACTTTGTTTATGTTCCTGCTTATAGAAATTACTTAGATTTCTCTGAAACGGTATGCAACTACGCATCCAGTATGTTGGGGGCGTTAGGCCTGGTTCATAGTCTACGCGAGCTACGCAGACGCGATCGCAAACGCGTGTATTTTTATCACATAGAACACGTCAGTTGGTGCTCTGAGCCTTTTCAATGAAATTCCTGGTCCGCTTGCGTTGCGTTCCGAAAATGAAGACAACACATTTTGCTAGTATGCATCAAACCCTCCTTGCGTATAGCTCGTTTGCGTCCGCGTAGCTTGCATAGACTATGAACCAGCCCTTAGCCTGCTACGCTACACACCACACCCGAGGACGAGTGAGTTTGGGCCGGCGTCGCCTCAGATCAATCTCCCACAACACACAGAGCTACGCCGCAGCGGAAGCCAGCCCGGAAACCAAACACCAAGTGACAGAAGGGAGAAGATGATCCTCTCTAAAGTAGAGCCCAACCGATACAGTGTATGTGTACTATCGACCAATAGTTGCACATTGCTATATATACACAACAGTATTTTGTAAATGGTTGAAAAGCTATCATGCAACAATACTGTATACTGTACAGTTTACAGTAGGGCAGGTGGTTTAGAGAAGGAAGAAAATAAAAATGTTTTACAAATCATCTCGGTCACAACCCCTCTTTTATAACCACTAAAGATGATTTTGTTATGGCATTCATGGGGAACAGATTATATTGTACGGTACCCTGTATGTATTATATGCATATTCTTCCCACTTCTAAATATCGATATTGGGAACAAGAGCAGCGAAATGAGAAACCTCTTCACAAAGAGCGAGATCAAATACCAGTATATGGTAACATATTACGGTTTGAAACGCGCTAGCTAAGGTAAGCTTGATTTAAAGTGGAGATGTCACAGTAAACAGTGTGCCACGGCTCGACGTTCGACACAAGACATAAAAACTGTCTCCGTGACTCTGTCAGCCCCACATAAATAACGGGAAGAACTATTCCCTGTGCAGGAGAGAGATATCAAATGGAATCCTTCTGCTTCTGCTCCTTGATCCCCCTGGCTCGCTTCCTGCGAGGAGACATAATACAGTGGTGGGAAGGGCTGCCAAGGTCGCGTTTCCTTAGAAGCAAGTGTGCAGTAGGACGCGCACGCACGCATGCGCCCGCGCGCGCACACACACATTTCTAGATAAGTGGGGTTTTAGAACCACCAGGCAGGCAATGGTGGAACCATGGCTAATTATCCACAAAGGTGGTCATATGCTGCATGCGCACGCACACACACACACACACACACACACACGTGGAATACTTGTGAATACACAGTTGCCTTACATTAATTACCTTTGGCCTCACTTCGGCCCTAAGCACTCAATATTTAATCTAGGATTAATACGATATATTCATATTATATCAAACGTTCCCTCTATCCCCGCCCAAAGGGAGAAGGATGAAGTGTTTCTGAAGATCAGAAGCAGGTGAATTAGAGTAGGCAAAAATATACAGTATACAGAGACAATATTATTGTCAGATTGATATATTATAAAGAGACAAAAAAGTGACAATATAATTGGGTGGGGGAACCATGGTCCTGTGAGTACAAGGTTAAAGGTCAGGGGTTCATAGTTGAGAGCATGACCTTGCATGGTGTAATCTGAATGACTGACTCCCTGATGTTTGTATCTTGTGTTCTTTTCAGGACATTAATCTTTATATCATTATATTGATGATTTTGGAGCTGAATTAGTTAGCTGAATAGATTATTGAGCGTCTTTGTCAAATCAAAACGTTCCTTTCTAATTTCTAACCTAGCTCCGCCCGACTATTGCTCTCAGCTAAATTGGCGCTGATATTATTATGTACAGTAGTCTCATGGATGGCGGACCAATTAGGGACCAGCGGGGGTGTCTATAGTATAGTGCATGACGTTGAGGTCAAGCATTTAGTTTCAAAATGGCAGTAGAGCTGCTCTAGATAAAGCGACACAAACAGTTGTAGCAACGATTGGTTAATGGTTGCCAAATTGTTTAATGAGCTCTCTAAGAGGCAACGACTGTGAACACTTCCCAATGGAGCGCGTCCAGTCGCTATTCTCAAGGTGATTTTGGGGTCTGTTTACACTAGGCCATCTCCTTTCTGCCAGAGGATAGGTAGTGATTTGGAGGGATGTCTGAAGGAAGGGGCTTGGATTTTATTCAGTTGTTTCTTTCAATGTCTACCTTAGCCTTCCTATTTCCTCTCACCCTTTTCCACCTTTAACTGAAACTAATGAAAGAAAGGAGCTTAAATGAGACTGCTAGACTGTTGCATCACGCATGATGCAGGTGCACTGTGGATATAACGTGAGACGTGAGCACTGTGTTTAAAAACCCACCGCCTGTAAATATATTTCAGTGCATAGTGTTATAAAACCCCCGCCATTTTATTAAAAACGTACTTGTCACACAGGCTTCCCTCCTAAAAGAATCCAGCATAAACCAGCATGAATTCCATGCTGGTCCAGGCTGGTTCATACTGGTTAGTGCTGGGGTAGTTGCTGGTCTAGCTGGTATACCAGAACACCAGCAACCAGCATAAGATGCTGGTACACCAGCAAACAGCATGGGGTGCCAGTAAACCAGCATGCAAAACATACCTTATGTTGGTGACCAGCAATGCCGATATTGTTTTAGCAGGGATGGCCTCCGTCAACACACCGGCACTTAGAAAATATAGAATCGAGGGAAAACAGAATGTGTTTGGCCCAACGGCAGTGAATATGAAATCACAAACTTGGAGCAGGCACGGTAAATGGTGGCGCACAAGGCACGGCTATACCTAGAGCACAGTGTGGGTGTTTATAAGAGCAAGAGGAAAGTGGGAAGGAAGGAGAGGATGCAGCGTTGTGAGGTGCATTCAGGATTCATTGTGTGTTGAATTGGAAATAGAAACAACGCAGGGTGTGTCTGAGATAAGAGTAAAAGTGGTGTGTGCGCACATGCGTGTGCGTGTGTGGTAGAGGGAGCTGGGTCTTTGTGCTGGATGGGTCATGGTGGGTCAAAGAACGTCCTGTATAGCCGAGATCACAGGCTTCACACAGGCTGACACGCCACAAACAGGATGCTTCTGGAAAGGCAAGAGAGACTCGTAGGGGTTCCCCTACTTTCTAACATAAACACACTGCTGTTCCATGCCCATCATATCTGCCGCAGGGAATACAAACCAGCTACAGTGCTGTGTATTAAAACATGGCTCATCTCTCTCAATGCCACCGCCCCCCCCATGTCGCCACTCAAACGCAGCCATGACCATTTCAATAGAGAAAAGACAGGAAGTTGCCAATGTGTTATTTGTTGCTCTACTGTGCTGAGACAGGAAACTAAACAATGTAATACGCCATCTCTGATAATTCCTCCTCTCACTTCGGACATATTTAGGCCACTAAATCAGACAGTTGAGAGAGCAGATCAGGTCATAAAGCAAGTTACACATGACTACATTGTGTGTGTCTGTGTTTGTAGCTAGCATTGGAGAGGATAAGCAGAGAGAGAGTACAGAATGTGTTTGTGAGCAGAGAGAGAAAATTCTGGACCAATGCTGACAGCTACTTTGCATGTTGAAAAACCACTAGGATTATTAAGATTCCCACATAGGGTGCTGCATGTTGAATTGGCTCCATAACATGGAGGATGTGGTAAAAGAGAAGGTCTCGTCTAGCCTGGTGTAAAATTCACTTTGTGAATGCGGTCTGGCAGTGCTCCATTGGGAAGTGTTAACCGTTCTTTCCTCCTACTGGGCGTAGACCTCTTAATGGTGTCCAATAGTCTCAAAACCAATCAACCAGTTGACTTTGCTAAAACTGTTTTGATCGCTTCATCTAGCTCTACCACCATTTCGAAAAACACTTGACTTCATCGCAACGTCATCTCACTAACCCACGCTGATTGGACCACTGGTGGCTGTGAAAACACTAATGTGAAAAGGGTTTTCAGACTATAATCTCAGTTAAATATATCGAGCTGAGAGCAATAGTTAGATTCAGGTCATCTGTATAAAACCAAAAGGAATTATCTCAAGTGTATATCTGTTGTGCATTGCAGGCACTCACTACTGTTTCTAACATTCATTTGTGTTTTAATATTTATAAAATATATATAACTATGAATAATACTCAAATAGCTATAACTGCAATAACTGTAAACTGCCATCATTCAAGATTCTAATAAATTGGATTGTATCCCAATTTGTCACCAAAATGTATTTCCTTAAATTATGAATTTAACTGAAATGGGGTTAGAAAATAATAGATTATTATTTTGCTTTAATGTTGCTGTGCTGCGGCACTGCTACCCAAAATAATTGGTCCTTGTTTTGCCAATAAACCGTCTTTATTATTTATTTTTCGCTTTATCCAATTTTGGTAATTTCCGTACAGGCCTCTGTCTTAAACACAGAACACAGTGTAATTGTTAGCAGATAGTGCGAGTATACTGCCTATTTATTTTTTTATTAGATTATTAGACTGTCACTGAGGTCTCTAAATCTACAGCTAACTACAGCAAACATCTTCACCACCAAACCACAGTATATGTGAATAGTAGTAAATAATAATATACATTACTGAAGCATTTGTAATTCAGCTAGGCCAATAAACAGCTTTGTTCCCATGCTAGTTTTACAGTTACGTACAGCCCAAGCTTAAAAACAGAGCCACCACAACGACCCAAGTTGTGTTTTCCCATTCCATATTAGGTCCGTCCTGGGACCAATAACAGATAGTTGGTCTTGTTCAGGAGTGGTGTCTCTGAAGAAAGAAAAGAAGCAACAACTACAATGTTCTCCATGAATCACGCTTCCCAGCTGAATGGACTAACTAGTGTGCAAACAATTCACACTGTAACTGATTATATGCATACATATTAGTATGCATGCAAAGTTATTTATGTACTGTATAATAGACACAAATTACGAATACAGCAGCACCTCACATATCTCAGTACAGTGTTACACAATGTAGTAGACTACACCACGCACACACACACACACACACGCACACGCACACGCACACGCACACGCACACGCACACGCACTAGTGTGGACTAGTCTATAGCACAGAAACATGCTAATCAATTTGTCCGTTCCACGTAGGAGATTGTAAGCTGACATTGCCTGGTTCGGCCTCTCGTGAAATCACAGATGGCTAATGACGCTGCAATTACTGTCCCTTCTTTCCCCTCAGCCATCATCTCTTCCCAAGGAAACTGCTGTCGTGGGAAACCAGGATAAAAAACAGGAATGGAAAGAGAGTGGGCATGGATGTGTGTGTGTGAGAGAGAGAGAGAGAGAGAGAGAGAGAGAGAGAGAGAGAGAGAGAGAGAGAGAGAGAGAGAGAG
>JAODUH010001077.1:0-13096 GCA_027564835.1 Typhlichthys subterraneus
CCAGTCTGCCACTCCTTTGGCACTGTCCCTGACTTCCACGCAATGTTAAAGAGGCGTGTCATCCAAGACATCCCCTCTACATCCAAAGCTGTTAGCATTTCTGGACGGATCTCATCAACCCCCGGGGCTTTGCCACTGTGGAGTTGTTTGACTACGTCAGTGACCTCCCCCAGGGAAATTGATGATGACTCCCCATCAGCCTCCAGCTCTGTCTCGATCACAGAGAGTGTGTCAGTCGGATTCAGGAGTTCCTCGAAGTGTTCCTTCCACCGCCCAATTACCTCCTCAGTTGAGGTCACAGTGTCCCATCCTTGCTGTACACAGCTTGGATGGTTCCCCGCTTCCCCCTCCTAATGTGGCGGACGGTTTTCCAGAAACACTTTGGTGCCGACCGTAAGATTTTCTCCATGGCTTCTCCAAAGCTCTCCCACACCCACTGTTTTGCTTCTGCTCAGGATCATAGGGACACACAAACCTCTCCACCACGATAAGGTAGTAGTAGCCAGTAGTGTCTGTAGCATAAAATGCAGTTTTGTATGAATCTCCCTCTCACTTCAGTCATGATTGCAAATGTGTCCATGTGTACCCGCATTGTGCATCGTCTAATCCTTATCATAAGCAGAAAAAAATGCAGGGTCTCCCGAAATCCGTTACTCGACAGCGTTGAGATGAGAAATTTATTGAACCATTGCTCGAATCAGAAACTTTCTATCTCTAACTGTTATTTCCCCAGCATACAACCCTCAAATAGTAGGGCATTCAACTTGTGTTACAAGTGTCACAACTGAGGATGCTCTGTACGCTACACGCTGTGCGCACCAGTGTTCATTTTGGGAGCGATTTTAGATTTAGTCTTAGTTTTAGTCTTTAGATAAAAATGTTTAATAGTTTTAGTCACATTTTAGTCATTTTCATTCTAAATAGTTTTAGTCTATTCTTGCGACGAAAATAGAATCGCGTTTTCGTCAAAGTTTTATTCAACTTTTACTCAGAATGTTTTCTCTCTATAAACAAATGCAAAAGTATAATACCGGTATGGCCTGTTGCATGCAGATGCTATGGTATCATAGTCGACAGTCAAGCTATAACCTTGGCAGAACAATTTGACATGTTATTTTGTCAAGTTATTTCCCTTCAAATTCATTTGAACCTGGAAGACAACTAAGGTAAGTTAAGGAATCCAGATTTGCTCTGTAGGCTATTTGTTTACTTTTTAAGACCAGGAATCGATCTGTTTTTTTGTCAATCTGTCCTACCTTGTCAGATTTTTTTTACTGTAAAGCAAAAATTATAGTTTTCTATCGATCTGTCAAATGTTATTGCATTGCATTGTGTGTGGTGTGTGGCCAGCTGACCCTGTGAGAATCTACTGTTATGAATTATGTAGATTTCAATGACACACTTCTAGCAACATATAATGTGTAAAAGGCGACTACGCAAAAATAATAATCCTTGCAAAAATAAATAAATTTTGATAACAGGTAAATTTGACCCTGTGGCGGTAATAGGTATAAATGCCCGTGTTTTTAATCTGGATTCATCTTGACTATATATAACAATATGGTGTGCAAAACAACACCATTTTAGGAAAAGTCAAATACTATGGGACTTCAATATATTATTAAAACAGAGTTATATACAACTGAAAAACCTCCACGGGTAAAATTTACCCTGTGGCGGCTCTAGTGTTAATATCACAGCAAACAACAATCTTTCGTGTGACCCACCCAAGCATTTGTTTTGCTTTGAGATGCGGGTGTGCCTAATTAATGTGACATCTAGTGGTGAAAAGTCATATAGATCCACTTGAAGTCAGTGATGCTGGAGAAAATGTTTTATAATTTGAAATCGATCAAAAATTTAAAAAATACACTTAAACTCTTTGGTGTCATAGGGTGCTCTCTCATATGCTAAATCCCCCTCCCATAAAAATGGAACATACATTTATAGAGCCACGGCTGTGTAGAAACCCCTGATTCTTTTTCTAGGGAACGTAAGGAGATATTCTGAATTAAATCCAGAATTTGAAGTGTATTACTGTAGTTTACTGTCGCTTACCTCCCCTTTCAACTTGTGCACATTTGTCCCTTTAAATAAGCATGTCTGCTACTTTTTAAGATTTCAAGGCCGTCTGTGTTCATGTTCACTTGTTTATCCTCCCTCCCACTGTCAGATGCCTGGCACTGTTAAATTATTTTCACACCTGTGACTGAGATTAGATCAGGCTTGTGTTGAAGACCATCCAAAATGTCTTGCTGTTTTGTAGGGACATGCTGATAAACATCAATCTCCGATGATTTTCTCCAATTACATTTCAATCATGTGACACACGTGTGTCGAAACAGAATGCAAAATAATGAAAATGTGCACTTATCCATTCCTGTTTACCATAATTTTATTTTAGTGACATTTTCTCAGACGAGAGCCGAGCTAAATCAACATATGCGGTACACAGCCCTGAAAAGGCTCAATATTTCTGCATATGTAACATGAGGAAGTGAGGTAAGTGCAAGTGCAGACAAAACAAAGAGACTGAGACAGAGGTGTAGAACACCCGTCATCTGTGACGCCTGTGACGCCTTCTGTGTGTTCCAGCTGGTGTGCGGTTGGAAGTCGGAAAAATATGGACGTGCATACTTTATTGTATAGCATTATGAAGTATTGACAATCCTGCATTGAGTTACTTCTACCTTAAAGAGGTTTGAAAGTAGCAACTTTCATCGTTAAACTGATAATAGTTATTAGCAGGTTTAACGATAAGTTATTGGCATTGTTATGTAGTGACACATTTCAAAGAACATAGCTTTAAAAATCTTAATGTATCATGTGGATCTATGACATTTTCTGCCACTAGATGTCATACGAAGGCACCAACATCAAAGACCAAAACAAATTATTTATCGGCCACACACACACACACACATTCATCTGCAGTCGGATTTGACTGTATGCTTGTGATTATATGTTCCCGGTGTGGGTGAGCATTAGCAAGATGGCTGCCAAGCGGCCAATTTGCCTATAAGGACATTGGGGGGAGCACTGTCCATAAAGTAGGTGTTACTTCAGAAAGGAACCCCTGGAAATGATGAGAGCAAGACTTTTACACCACAGTATAGACCAGTGGCAGCTGATCCTTTCAGAAACAGGGGCGGCACAAATACGTAAGATAAAACATGGCTGAAATTACTGCTATTGAATTAAATCCACTGGTAGGCGTTGATATTAGGCCTTTTCTGAAGTAGCCTTTGGCCTAATCAACTGACCTCTCAAATTAAACATTAACATTGTTAACATTAACATTGTTAAACAACATTGTGTCTGTTATGTTGCATAAAAAGCTGATCAATTATGTTGCTAGTTATAATCACAAAGCATGAACAAAGCAGGCCTAATTACCAAACGAACTGAGAACTCTATTCATAGACTGCAAAAAAATATACGGAGCACTCTCTGATTTTCGAGGCAAGAGAAAATTGCATTAAAGAAAGCTCACTGTCCAATAAACGCTGAGATGTGTTTCCCTATGGAAAGAGCTCTCATTGACCGCCATTAAAGCTGAGTGTCAGGGCGGGACTCAAAATGACGCACTTTGGCCTGTTGTCCAATAAACGTTGATATTTTCACCATAGACACAGAGCGAACTTGAAACTCTCATAGCATCCCACTGAAACTTCAATAGTGGTCTACAGACCAGCCAGGCACACGTTCATTCTAATTTGCCTGGGCAAAGTTATTTCGGGTCAGGCAATTGTTTGCTGATCTGAGAAAGTTTAAAAGTCATCAGGGAACTGTTGGATTACAGTAAAAGGGCAAACGGCATCGGAAAACACAAAAGGCGAGAGCTGTTCTACGTTGTTGCACACTGTTCCATGAGAAATATATCTTTGCTTTTATAAATGAGGCACTCTCCTCACAATGCTTTCCCCCTCCTCCTTCTTAAAAGGTTTAACAATTCCTGAAAAGCTCACCCTAGCATAAAAGCATACAATAGGAATTTGTCAGGAAGTGAGATTGACGAGAAACCTGTGAACACTCAGGCCACGGTGAGTGGGCGGGGGTCTGCTTAGCCTATATCCTGGTATGGTGGTCTTGCTGCCAAATGCTGTTTGGGAAAGGAAAGGGAGAGCCAAAAACCTTTTTCCAATGAGAGCTCACAGAAAACATGTGCCTCTAAAATGAATACAAACACACCATTGAAACAGAACACTTTATACTATGACATTTAAAGGCATAGTAAGTGATTAAGTACGGTAATATAGTTTTTTGTCAAATTCACCAAATATCTCCTTGACGTCCGCTAGCTGCCTGTTTCTACACAACCATGGCTCCGTAAAAAGGTACACAAGGTTGTGCAGACGTACCACACAATAATACAATCCTACATTGAGTTCCCAATGTGTGTGGCAGAGCTTGACTTACTATATCTTTGTTAGTATTATTTTAATTCTCATTCTCATTCTCATATTATTTTAAGTCTCATAGAGCAAATTAAAGTATTTTTTTGTATGGGTTTGCATATGCGCAGTGAAAGCACAGAAAATTATGTGAATGCTTGCATGACATCTTCCCCAAAAACGCAGCAGACAGAACAGTTAAAGGGCACATTCCATACACTTTACAGCTCATTTCTATTATTCCCTAAGATGTTTTTGTTAAGTAGGCAATATATTTTTATAAAAAAACACCTTAGAATTTTTTTTATCATGTTTTTCAAAGTTAATTTCACCCCCTACAGTGTTGACATGCTGATTTAGCGACTGTTTCTTAAAATTGTACCTATGTAATTAGCTGTGCTGTGATTGGCTAACTCATCCACCGTGATCCAACCTCGCAGTCAACATGCTACTGGCCTGACAGCAAGCAATGGCTTATGCTGCGCCAGGATTACAGCCTTACAGTACATGTATGAACCCGAGTCAGAAGAGGAAAGTGACAGAGGGCAATCGACTTCATAGTTGGCACCGTTCAAGAATAATTTTGTAGCAAATCCTTTCTTATGAAGCCCAATGTTGAGAAATCTGTCCTGGCTGAAATGTGCTGAGCACAACAATAAATTCTGGCCTAAAACCTTTAGGTACATTTCCAAAAATAAATATTAGCCACTTTTTTTGTAAATCCACAGTTCTCCTCTGTGCATCCAGGAACAGCACATTTATTATTTCTTACTGACCCAGACATAAAATGCTTGTTCCTGCAGGTATCGTTAGCTCCTTCTAAATAACACAACAGTTTGCCGTGCTATGGGCGGGCATATCCTCATAGAGGCGTTAACCAAACAAACTATGCACGAATCTATGTTGCAACTGGGCTGTTTTCTCATTCACCTGTTTCTCGTTTTTTTTTTTTTCACGTGGGCATTACAGACCATGATCAGCTCGCTTTGAACGGCTGTGAACTTCGCCGGGTCACCTCGACATGAGTAATTCCAAAAAGAACTAGAAATATTTGGTTTTCATGGAATGTGCCCTTTAAGCTCCACCCAGTCTTTGCTGCATGCATGGAAGTATGCTTCTTATTAAATAAATGGCCGCCATGTTATAGCGTTGTGTCAAGTTATTGTATTACATCCATATACACACAATTGGCCTCTCATTTGGTTTCATTACAGTTGTCTGTAATTAATTGTAGTCCCTTGACTCGTTTAACCTTTTTTTATTGGCATCGTCTGGGTCTGACTTTTTTGAGAAGTGTTTGACCTAATGGTTTTGCCTACTTTAGTCTGTTTCCTCACTCTTGTGGTTCTCATATTTGTTGTTGTTTGCTTATAAACATATTTACCTATTTATATATGATATTTACTGAGCCAGAACTGAGGTTGTAGCAGTAGGCCTACACGTTGTGCATGTGCTTGTGAGGTCTGTAAATACCTAGAACAGTTAGTGCACAGTTCTAAACAGTTTTTGTTGTGCCCAGAGATTGAAAAAAAAAACTGTTTAATCCTATTTGTCTGTCGATTCCCAAATCCTATTTCACATGGTAATAAACATTCATTTGAATCAAACAAAAATCTATCAACATGTAATAACTATATGTTCAAAACTACTTCAGCAATGGTTTGGGATATGTTGAATCATAACAGGCCATCGGTCAGAATGTAAATAAGGTTTCCAGAATCGTAATAAACAAATGTCTGCCACTTCTTATCTTTTCACTCTTTATTGAAGTCCAAATGCCTATACCTTGGTGGGGATGTATGTGTGTGTTTGTGTGTGGTTGGTCCTGGAATATAGAAAAAACAACATACGATAAGCAGAGACAGTAAACAGGTAAATGCTCGGTCATATTAACTATGTTACCTGTACAAATATGCATGTCCAAAATTAGGTGACTACACGTTTAATTTTAGCGTATAACACTATAGTATTGCATGTGCAGGACGTAAAGAAAGCATAACTTGTTATATAATGTATCATGCTACATATAACAACATAGTATCACAGTATATCACACAAACGAACTGTAGCCAGATAATCACACATGAATCACGCCACATGAAATGCGTGCGTATAGTATACGTTGCCGGTTTTGCCTAGTCATTAAGTAAACAAGAAACATATTTGGCAGGACAAGACTTGTAAAATCTGACTTACTTTGCTATTTATACACACACTAATGACCGACCTCATGTCTTAAGGTCAGTACTTAGATAAACGAGTTGCAAGACGCTATTGCAGCGCTCGCTTACTCAACGATCCACTGTAGCGCTGTAGGCTACAAAAGATGCTGAGGCAATACGTAATTCAGGCCACTTTGTTGGCTTGGCTAGGATCAACATAGAGCATAGAACAGAAATATATAATTCTATAAGCTGCCAGTCCTTTGCAGTATTGGGCTTTTTAACAACATTTTCAGAATATATTTGTCCAGTGTGGAAATGTTTTCATTGAAAAGTAGACATTATAAAGTGAAGTGATACTTGAAATGTTCATATGCCAATGATTGAAATGCCACAGATTATGTGGCCAAACTGAAGAACAGATCTTGTAATAATGGATGTCAACAAACTGAAACAGGATTTCATGTTTTTAAATATCTTCTGCATTATATTTGTAATCATTGTGGTGGTATTAAAACTAAATAAAAAACTTTAAGGTGTTCACCAGTTTATCATTGTCATGGCATTAGAGGCAGGATGTCAAAGATCAAATTATATTCATGTTATGGTATGATTATGAAAACCTGGGTCTTCAAATGGCATTCTATAAATTTCTTCTTGTGCTCTGTTAATGCACATAACAGGAACAAGATATTAATTCCTGGCTAAACAAACACGTTGTTTGACCTGGGGATTGAAACGAGGCTAGCACAGATACACCGTTGACTCTTGGCTCCACATTCCAAAAAAAAATTTTGTTCTTTCTGAAATTAGATTTAATGGCATTCCACACCTTTCTCAGTAAATACCTGCAGTGATTTAGCACAAGTATTTCCCCAGACATTGCTTGTCTTATTTCATTCATCCTCAATGGGGTGTTCACATCACATTTTACCTATTCGAAAAAGAATAGAAACTACAACCTGCGGCATAGTTGTTCTGGACACATTCAGGCAGAATGAGCCAGAGCATTGGAATAATATATGACACTATCTGTCGAAAATTATTTTGACCTGAACTTGAAGCGGTGCTTTTAGAACTTTGTTTGATGTTAGATTTTCAAATTGAATTGAATGCAATTTAGTGTAGATAAAGACCAACCTTCACACAATATTTCCAAGGTCTTTGTGTGAGAACTGAACAATTTTCTACTACTGTGTAACAATTGTTTAGTTAACAGTCATGGGTGACTGAAACGTAATAGTTATATAGTTAGTGTGAGTTAGTGTTGTTCAGTTAATTATTTGAATTCAATTTTATTTTAGGTATCGATCAGGATGCAACATTGCAATTCATTTTAAGTCTGAAACATTGAAATACCTCCTTAAAATGTATTTTAATAATTAAAATGTTCTTGTTACCATAACTTGAGAGGTTAGGCTGTCTACTGCTCATAACCCAGGCTTTATAAATATCAAAAAAGGAATAAAAATACAAACAAACTTTCATGTTTCTTTCATCATTTAAATAAGATGCTTTTAGGGACTTATCTGGCTGTGTTTTTCTTTGGAGCTGAATACATTAGCTGCAGGCCAAGTATCTATGGTTACAACTGGACTCTAGTCTGAACCCAGTTGAATAGGAGACCATAATAACTGAAATGAATACTTTGAAATTCAAAGCTGTTCATCCTTTTTCTAAACAATTTCTTGTAGTGCACTGGGTACTACATCATGAGGCAAAAGCATCTCACTTTACAGTATAGGGATTACTGTACATGCAAGACCAAGATGAATTGATTAGTTATATGATAGAGCATCCTGTATTGCCAGTTGCAAAGTCCATCTAGAATCTTGCATGTTTGAGGTATTTGTTTCGTTTAACACACATGGCCGATCTTTCATCAATTAAAAACATCTCTCAATACTCTGCCAGTCGGAAAATACAGCCTCAAGTGCAGAGATTGTGATATATGTTTGTCTGCATGCTTTTTCAACAGTGTACAGCTTGCATGACAATAGTGAATGTAATTTACAGTGTGTTTCTATATTTGATTTTGTGTTATTCTTCATCAAGAGCCAAAGTCTGTCCTGTTAGTTGATTTGGTTGATGCTTCTCAAATATCGGAGGTGCTGCTAGCCTGCTACATTATGATACACTTTGATTTGCAGCGGTCCAGCTAGAGTGAGAGTACCCCTCCAGATGCATCTTAAAATGAGATTAATCACCAGGGACGGCTGTGTTGAGATGAGTTGTCCACCTGCCATCGGAAATGTGCCATATCAATCAAACCTGGGACACTAATGATCATCTAGCACCATCGTTTGGGGGGGGGGTATGTCCCCCCGTCAGCATGTTCATTTGCCTGGTCCTGCGACCACAGGCGTGTTTGGGCTCCTCCGTAGCCCTTAATGACCACAGCGCTTTGTCTCCTGCCAATCTGCTCTCTCCCCGCTGAAGATTAATTCCTCCCGTTGCTGGTATAAAGGCCTGTCACCGCTCTCGGGGGAGTTTGCCTAAGCTAGCACGCTAAATGGGGGGGAAATAATGCACTCTGGGGACAGAAAGTATATGCACACCTCATTGCTGGTGATGGAAACATCAAGGAATGGAGTGGTTCATCAGCCTCAGTGGGGATTCGTTTACCACAAATACCACCTGCCACATTGTTTTACCAAAGGATTACCATCAAAAGGATGCTTAATGCAGTCAGTAGTGTTTCATTTAGAAACAAACTACATTAAACACAAGTTTCTAGCATTATATACACGCACAATACTGGAGCAGAATTAATGTTAAGCCTTCAGTTTAGAATCCTTTGTTTAAAGGTAAAGGTGCTTTTATTGTCACATAGCAAAATTTGTTCTCTGCATTTGACCCATCCCTCAAGGGAGCAGTAAGCAGCCACTGTGCAGCGCCCCGGGACCAACTCCAGTGTCTCTGGTCAATAGCGCACACAGGAGAGTAAACCTAACATGTTTTTTGAATGTGGAGAAAACCAGAGCAAACACAGGGAGACCATAAAAGCCGGGACGACAAGGGTTCGAACCCGGGAACTTCTTGCTGTTAGGCCACTGAGTTGCCCAGTGAAGAAAGAAATAAACTACATTTACAGTAAGCAAAGCTACACTACAATTCTGTTTAAGTGTGTGCTCATATACAGGTGTTTATGTCTATGTGTTTACCAGGACCTGTCTCCCCTTAACCCAATGCCCCACTGGCCAAAATTAAGAATTACATGCATAATTGAACATCCTTACTTGTGTACTCCTAACTTAGAATGCCTGCATAAAGTAGAAATGGTTCAGAGGACCCTTAGGGCCCTTCTCTTTTAATGAGATGAACTTAATTATCAGGCTGCTAGTGGAGATTCCTGTGGAGTTAAAGGTCATGCTGAACGATGTGTTGAAGCACCCCGGACGGGTCTGTGATCTGTGTGGACTTGTTTTGTGAGGAAGTGATTAAATGTGTTAAACGCTATTTAAACTTGGTGTCAAACAAAGAAGGCTTTCGTTCTAAAATGTCATGTTCTGCTTGTTTGCTCACTCAGAATGTCCCAGCATTGCAATTCTAACAGCATTAACCTATATCTTTGCTTACATGCGCCACTTGAAACCTAAATTTAACTTTAGGCTTAGTGACAATTTATAACAATTAGGCCTATACTGTCTGTTTTGAGCTATGGTGCCAGTGACATACAGTACTGTGCAGTATATGCAGTCACCATGGAGATATTTCTAATTTGCCTGTAAAAATTATGTTTGTAGTATTCTCCAGTTAATTCAGTAAGAGCAATCAAATAGTTTAATTTGCAACATGTTTTTAATTGTGTTTGGCTTAAACTGAACTATGTAGATTGTACTGAGAATCGCTTGTGTTTCAAGATGCAGAATAATGGTGATTGTCTACAGGCCAGGGTGTAAGGTAAAACAGATCAAAATGGCATTTGACAGAATGCCTCCTCCAATGGAGCACCAGTTGAGATTGGGTGAAGTAACACAGATGTCCCCTTCATCTGGCTCAAGTGTGATAAACATGACACAGCACACATGCTGAGATGATGAAACTCCAGCCAGCGTGTGTTAAAACGCCGACCTAGAGGAGCTGAATACAGATTTGCTGCTCGGGGAAGATTAGCCATTGTCCTGCATGACTGTTACTACAGCTCACTTAAAGCACCCAATATCAATAGAGAAGGCATTTGGTAGAAGGTCTACAGGTCCACGAGGTTGCGGATATAGATTGCAGCGCCCTGCATTTATAGAGCTTTGTAGATTTTAAACAAATAACGAATCTGCTGTTGCATTTAATTAAAATCTGTTTAAAGTTACAAATTATTTTCACCTCAGTCTAGCCTACTTTTATAAAGCTGTACCATAATTCTGTCCTAGGTGTATACATAACGGTACACAAAGACAGATAGCTAAACATTTGGCTGTTAGAGAATGTGAATGATGAAGTTTTACTGCACTTTACTGTCCTGATTACAAATAGTCTCCAATGTTTAACAAATCAATTGTGCAACTGAAAATGACAAAACCCCTAATAACTCTACTGTAGCAATGAATTAAGTACACATAATGTGTATAAACATCAACAATATGATGAATACAATGAAGAAATATGTAAATATAAATAAGGTATCTTGACAAATGTAATGTATACAGCACGCTGCACGTTAATTATTTGGTAATGTGATAGCACACTACAGCACACCAGCCTCAGAAACTGGCGAGGCGTTTTAGTACACATTGTCACTTCATTTAAACATACATAAATGCTAAAACAATTACAGTATATATGTGTGTATATATATACAGTGTGTGTATGTATATACATATATATACACAGTATATATATATATATAAATAAATATTTTGTGGCATCCTGGAGGACACAGGCCAGGGATGCGCCCTAAGCAAGGCAGTGGGAGGGACCTATCTACCAGCCAGGTGCCTTAATCAGTGGAGGAGCCCCAGGTGCAGCTCGTTACCTCGTCAACCACAACGTGGGATCGACTATAAAAGGGAAAAGAACGATGAGATGTGGGAGAGACCAAGCGGGAAGGTAATGAGGGCTAGCTCTCCCACAAACCCAGTAACGTGCATGGTAGTGTATATTGTCTTGGCGACTGTGTGGAATTACCCCGACCTGATTATGTTCCCTTGTTTGTTACAGAGGCCCCGGACTAGCGACAACCTTATGGATAACGGATAATGGCCTGACAGACACTGAGTGTTACCTAAATAAAGTAATACAAATTTACCTTATTGACTCAAGTATTCTTCCTGGGTGGGTGCTACAACACACACACGCACACACGCACGCACGCACACACACACACACATTGTGCATCCAACATACACTAAGATTTGTATAAAATTGACCTTTTTCTTTTATTTTCTTTATTTATGTTTACTCAATATGACAGGATGGCTTCAGTCTGGATTAATCTGGCCACTCAAAGCACTCCCAACCACCAGTGTGGCATTATTATTCATTTTGCCAAATGCCTATGACAACACTCAGTTTCCAGACAGCTTTTCACATTACGGGATGCATCCCTAGCAGGCAACAATGTGTTTTAGTATTTGTATGTCATTTTTGAAACCTACATAGATTATGAATTAATTAACTAATTAAACCTTGTTGATGGTTAGTCAAATAGGCTGGGCTACTGGGGCTCAGGCTGACAGACACAGCCATCTTGTCTCACGGACCGGCTTGTTTATTCTAATACATGCAGAGGTCAAAATCTGCCTGCCACTAATTAGCTTTGCTCAGCAAGGGTTCTGCTGTGTCTCACACCACGCAATTACATACATGCGCTGACGTGAGGATGCTGGGGCAGGATATTATTCACCATGTATACTTCGCCCTGGGATTTGTTAGGCAATGCATTTGCACTAGACGTACAGTGTTATTATATAACATCTAACATTGCCTTATATATATAATAGCAAATTATTTACCACACTACAGTTTTATATGGCAAGCCGTTTTGACATGTATTCTCTAAGACTTACTAGTATTCTTTAGATACTAGTATCTAATGGAATAGATATCTAAATAATAGATACTTAGTCTATTCTATCTATTCTTTAGATACTAGTATCTATTATTAAGATATCTATTCCATTAGTTACTAGTATCTATTCTTTAGATACTAGTATCTATTCTAATAGTAGTATCTATAATTAGATACTAGTATATATTTGAATAGTTACTAGTATCTATTCCAATAGATACTAGTAACTATTCTTTAGATACTAGTAACAAATTGGTAATTTTTGCAATTGAATGATATGGGCCTCTGCCGCTAAGATATCTACTATTTGCTTCTGACTAGTAACTATTCCAATAGTAACTAGTATCTATTACAATAGTTAATAGTATCTATTATTTAGATACTAGTATCTATTTAATTTGTTACTAGTATCTATTCCAATAGTTACTATTATCTATTACTTAGATACTAGTGAAAAGAGAGCTGAGCCGGAAGGCAAAGCTCTTGATCTATCGGGCAATTTTTGTTCCTACCCTCACCTATGGTCATGAAGG
>JAODUH010001079.1:0-13095 GCA_027564835.1 Typhlichthys subterraneus
TCTCTCTCTCTCTCTCTCTCTCTCTCTCTCTCTCTCTCTCTCTCTCTCTCTCTCTCTCTCTCTCGCTCTCTCTCTCTGTCTGTCTCTCTGTCTCAACAGTTGTGTTGGCTTGTGCACAGTGCATGCTGTGGTAAACCCCTTTCTCCTCGGCCCTCTGCCACAGTGTGTGCGTGCGTGCGTGTGTGCCTGTGACCTACATGCAGTGAGCTGGGACCGTCTACTTCCGGTGTTTGTTTTCCTGTCATTAGCATTGCATAGAGGGGGAAAGGCAGCTGTTGGCTGCCAGGCCTTTTCTATCTGAGTGGAGAGCCAGTGAAGTTCACTGGAGCCCAGAGAGCGAGAGATAGGAAAGGCCAGTGCTGTTCTGAAGCCATACACTGGACCAACAGACACTCCCTATAGGCCCCTGCAGGCAATAGACTCTCCCTGACTTCAAACAGGCCTGTATTGCTTACACTTGTGTGCGTGTGTGTGCGTACTTACTTGTGTGTATTTGCGTCTCAGTTAATGTGTGTCTTGTTCAGAGAGATTGCGGGTGCAGGGCACTCACAGTAGGAGGTCAAACGTGTGTGTGTGTGTGTGTGTGTGTGTGTGTGTGTGTGTGTGTGTGTGTGCGTGAGAGACTATGACCTTTGCTGTTCCACCAGGGGTCAGCTGGCTTGCCTGTTTCCTTGAGATGTATGAGAAGCAGATTTAGCAAATCCCCCACCTATGTTGGATAGTTATGACGCTTATTGACTCAAAATATCTCATGCTCGAGGGCTGTGCACATTTCTGGTGGAGGACCTGTGTGACCCAGCACTGGTACCCCACTGGAACTGAGCTCCCCAATATAGTGAGGGAGAGTGGAGACAAAGGGAAAGGAGGGGCTCTGAGGTTGTGATTTGGGCATGGCGGGGGGACCAGGTCACTGCCACATATTACAAGGGCCGTGCTACTACAAACAAAGTCATTGGTTGAAGATAACACCAGTGAGAGGGTGATGGAAAAAAAGACTTCTTCAGCTGTCTTCTCCACTCTCCTTCCATGCCTCAATCACTGCCCCATAGTTCTCTCTCTCTCTCTCTCTCTCTCTCTCTCTCTCTCGCTCTCTCCTCCTTGCATTCATTAACTAATTTCCCATACTGCCCTACTTCCCCGTATCTCTGCCTGCTTCTTGAGTCTTCTCCGTCTTCTTCATCCGTCCATCACTCTCCACCTCGCGTCTTTCCATCGCGAGCCATCTTTCCAGCTCTTACACCATCTACCCCCTCTTGCGCACACACACACACACGCACACCCCGCCCCAGCCACCCTTGACTGTTCAGCCCTTCCTGTCTTTGTTGAACATCGTGCTTCCAGGAATTCTTCTGGCGGACGTGGAGCTTTCCTGCCGCGATAACGCCTCACTAGCCGACCCTGAGCCTTCAAGCAGATGCACAAGCGCAGCAGATGTGAGCTGCCTGTGGTGCACACTGTAGATACAGTGTGGTCTTCAACATGGCATCATCAGGAGTAATGTGATACATTACTATGCCAGATACAAGTAAGTAAAGTGCTGGAATGGCATTATGGTACATTAAAATAACCCAAGATGCATTTCAAGGTATAATCTGTAACTTCCCTGTTTGTTGCGAAATTAAACCAAACAGCTGGTGGAACAAGGCAAGCGTTGATAACTTGTGATTGGATTAAAATACACCTGAGACCGCATCAAAATATCACGTTTGTTTGGAAAAGTATTTTAGCTCACATAATGGCACTGTGTAATTGCTTTCATTCCCCATCCACACATCGTTTTGTCAAAGTAGGTGTCATGTTTTAACTAATGATGGAGTATCTCATTACAAGAATGTGAGAATGCAAAGAGCACACCGACCATATGGCTGCTATTCAGGTTCTTCTCATTATCGGCCTCAAGAACTTAAACTCCTTCAGGGCATTAAGAAGGTCTATTCTTTGTATTCTTCTAAATATTGGTGTGTGATCACTGAGCCATGCTGTACTCCCAGATATTATTATTATTATTTTAATCATCGCTCTAAAAAGCTTAGCTAAGCTCCTTTTAACACATGATCGGCTATGCAACCAGCTGAGAGAACTACACACATGTTTACATTCTATCAGTCACATTCCACAGTCAATTACTGCTAATATCAAAATGAGTCAGGTGAAAAAAAGAGAAAGTTTTTTTATATTTGAATTTGATGAAGACAAAAACACCTCCTCCTTCAGGGCCATAGCGTGCTCCCTCAGGAGCTCCGTCACCCAAGACACAAAAGGCTGGGATAGTGTTGTGTGGTGCGGTCTGCACCAAATTGCCTATATGTTCCAATTCACAGAGCCAGGACTGTGTAGAAACACTGCATTTCACAGAACAGACAGCTAGCGGTAAGTAAGGAGATATTCACTGAATTTAATGTACTGTACAATCGCTGACTTCACCTTTAAAAACAATATATGCACTACGATATATAGTTCTGATTGACTAAATGGAATCTCATGTCTTGTAAAGTGAACCTGGGCTGACATTCAGCTTGTGACTGTGTCTTTTGTTCTTCTAGGGCACATGGCATATCAAAAGATGAATACATATTGACACCACAACAAGGACACCATGGGCCAGGAAGCTTCCTAACCCAAATGTGAAGATTAGTAGCGGTTCATCCAGTCTAAACCTTCAGCCTGATAGACAGGACACGATGTGATTTCTCATAAAGCCCTGTTTTCAGCCAAAACAAAACCACCTCTGGGTCACACGGTACCCAGATGTAATGAAAAATGCCATGAAAAATAGATGTTCCAAATGAAAAATAGATGTGTCTGTATTAGTATCAGATATATTACAGCTCTCAAGCAAAATATAAGGAATATGACGGCACAGCGGCCTTGGTTTTATAAGCGCCATAGCTAGCATGCGCAGGTACTGTGCCATTAAGTCTGTTTGAACTGTTTACTATTTTAGAGTAAAGTACAACCTTTAATTTCTATAAATATCATGTGCTATACTGACATTGTAGCATTTAGAGTGAGAGAACGTTGTCTGGCTAATTATACATATTATATACACCAAGGAAATGAAGATTAAACAGCGTGAAGTGACATTTTGGGTGCGTACCGTATAGCTGATGTTGGCAGTAGAGGCAACCTTGGTACTGATTTCCCGTGGGTGGAGGGTTGTTGCGGCCTTGACTATGGTGTGAGTACGGGCAGGGCAAGCTGAACAAGGGATATCCTGGATCAAAGGTTGTACGCTGTAGGCAGGATTTCCTCCACTCATCCACTCTTGCACCCCCCCCCCCCTCCCACACACACACACACACACACTTCACACACTTTGCTGTCCTTCCAAAGAAACCTCCATCTTGACAGTTTGTCTCGTTTCATGTATTAGCATACAATACAATAAAAATATAATAATAATAATAATAATAATATGATTATATGGATGGATATGATGGATCAGATGGATGAGATGGTTAATGTGTAGATTTGAATTGAAATATGATTATACGTTGTTTCCCCCGTTGTTCCTTTGATAATAAAATTGGCCACTTTTCTTTCCAGTTTTCATAGCTCATATGTGCTATCTGCTACAGAAACAATGTGCATGTTCCCAACTGGAACATTACACGGTTAAAAGCCTTGAGAACTAGAGTGCTGACTAAGTGTGTGTGTGTCGATGGGGACACAATGGCTTTAGTCACAAACATAAGACAAAAGAATTTGCACCTACTCCTGTTTGTCAGTTAATAAACAGAACATAGCCAAGACTGTGAATTATGCATATTAATAGCTGGCACCTGATGCAAAGATGTTTTTTACAATAAAGGACATAAACTCACATGAACATAGTGGCTGTATTTCACCCTGTCCTACCTATTTAAACAAGGACTGGTACCGTTTCCTCCACTATTACAATAACGTATTGCCATGAAATATGGAACCTCTATTCATACCTGCCTAAAGCAGAAACAAAAAGATCCAGAAAGAAAAGCATTAAATATTGAGGGGTAGGCCATTAGGAGTTTTCTCTCAGCACTCTGACATTTCATTATTCTTTGCGACAGGCTTTAAGCCAATCCCTTTTCCTTGCCAGCCACATTTCCTGAAAACCCGCTGGTGACATCATCATTATGTTTAATGAGCTCCAAACTAGAGCTCTTACTAGAGCTATTTGGATCACACTGAGATTAGCTAATTTACTCCTGAGCCTCTAACTGCTGTGACTGTCCCCATATTAGAAATATATTAAATCAATTAAATATTATCTTATTAAAAGGTTTAAAAGTCAAACGTACAAATTTCTGCAGTCAGATGCTTGTGTAATTTTTTCATTTCATATGATTATAAAATATTACTTACAACTTACTCTACACCTACAAGGGTCTACCAAATGACAACTTCCAATTGACATTTAAGCCCAGTGGTCACAAGATAAATCAATTAAAGAGGTCTTCCACTTTTAAATATTTTTAATAGTAATAGACTATTACTATTACTGGGTTAATTTTACACAATAGAAACAAGCATTGATTAACAAGAAAAATACTGGTGTATGACATTTATATCTAAAACCATTTATTTTGTATTTTAAGTATGTTGATCTATATAGCTTACTATGCATGTTCACTATGATAAAAAGGATAAAAATAATTTGAATGTTAAAAAAGCGACCACATGTTTCATTAGCCTGGTGTGACCAGACCCATATATTCACTTTGTGAATATGTTCTAGCCACATTCCATTGGGAAGTGTTAACAATTGTTGCCTCCTACTGGACATAGACCTTGAGTTAACTTTGAAAATATATTGGACAGCGTTTAACTAACTGTAAGAAACATTTGTACATTTGTATATTGGAGAGCTAAGTGACGTACATACTTACATGCAAACAGGTTTTCCAGATAGTCTCAGTGAAAAATTTGAGTGGAGCTAGGCAAGTGTTTTATGCCTGTATGGGTGTGTATTTTATTTTAATTAAGAAGTACCTCATGATGAACGCAATCTTTGCTACTAGGTTGGGTTTGCCGGTTTGTGTTAAACTTGGGCAGCCATGGTTAGCATAACTAAACTAGTTATTTAGTTAAACTAACTAAATAAATGAAAACAGATCATTACTGGGTTTGTTTGGGGGGTGAAGGGGGGGCAATAGCAGTGACTTTCATCTCTGGTGTTGACTGATGCAGAAAGTTTTCAACACGACAAACAATTTCCTACTCAGCGAGAGTGATCTTTATTGTGTCATCCATCATGTGCAAAACACACACTTAAATGTGATTCTTCGGAGGGTAACGTTTTTGTGTGTGGAAGTGCCACGTGAATGTATTGGCACGGAAGTTGTGTTAATTTTCTCTTTTCCTACTTTCTGATTGAGAGTGCACCATGCGGTGAGTCACCCATTCGTGGCCTTTCACAGACACACTGATGAGCCCAAAAGGCAGCAAGTGAGAAGGATGGAGAGAGGCTGTAACGGCAGGGAAATGAAGGCGAGAGAAAGATAGGCAGGGACAGAGAGCGGCACATCAAGCCAACAAACGGACACAGAAAGCAATTTTCATGGTTTAGTCTCCCAGTCGTCCTGCCTTAAAGACAAGGACCTGCTTGTTACCACAAAGGCATGTTTCTGTGCAATGCACACAGCTCTACGGGCCAAACTGTGTTTTATTCATGCTAAAGCTGTCACCCACAAAAAAGAAAAGAGGCAGGACTCAAGGCGGCTCAGTCTAGCACTTAATTATTCATCACGATGAGAAATGTATGCTGACTGAAGTTGCTTTGAACTTAGGGCATCCTTTTTCACAGCTGTATTTTTCGCATTCGTTCCCACAGCTGGCACAATGTGTCGTCAAACACCGCTCCTCCCCAGCGGGCCTGCGACTGTCAATTTATACCACTTTCAATTATTTACAATGCCAAAGCTACCCATGCTAAATTAAGCCTTCATAATGCCTTAATAACCAGTGAGCCATCGCCTGCTGTTAGTGCATATTATTATCACATTTGATATACTGTGAAGTTCTTCTTTGACACCTCGTACATGTGAGCTGTGCTATTTGATCTGTGTGAATGCCTGGCACCGGTGCCAATATCCCTTTGTAATAGTTTCTCTCCGGGTCTAGGTCTGGTGCTGAGTGTTCCCCGGTATTGTGTGAACTATGTGTCTTTGTCAGCGGACGGTGCACGTTTGCACATGCCCGTCCGTACTTGTTAGCTTGCTGTTGCGTTTTCCGAAAACTCTTTAAAAGTGTGTCAGGGGAAGGCTGCATACATCATTTATGCTTCTCTCACTTTTCTCTCGCTCTCCCGCCTGTATTCACACAACCACACACACACACGCACAAACAAGCACACCCCCTCCAACACCTCACCCTTGCTGAAGTAGGGCAAATATATAAAGATTCCTCCACACGCCAGGCGCCAGCATAACCTTATTTCCAACGATATATTGCATATCTTCATTTTGTTCATGATTTCTTTGGACACGCTCGCCGTGTTCATTTTCGCTGACCTCAGGGGAATTTGAAACCACTTTGCCCGGCTCAGACACCACGCTGGCCTGAGAAGTGAGTATCAGACGGAGTGCCACATCACCATCAGCACAACAAGCTCCTTTATCATATACCATCTTCCTATCTTTCTTTCACTTCATCACAACGAACTGCACAGAAGTACACGTGTAGTTTTGAGAGCTTGGCTTGTGTGCACCTCTCTCTCTCATAGGAGAAATCTCATCCCATATGAATCAAACTTTGCAAATGTGTTGCCTGTTGTTGGCCAATAATTAATTGATTAGAATACTGTGCTTCATTGTGCATCGACTCAGTGAAGGAAACGGTGGAGAGGAGCCGGTAATGTCATGAAACGTATCACATACAAAGACAAGCAGAGTTCAGTATTTATTACCAAAGCAACAAGGGAAACATCAGAATAGGGGCAGGTAATACACACGGGTGGGCAGTCTCTATGTTATCAAATCACAGGCAGGCTCAAGGTCTAGACAGGTGTAGTGTAAATAAAAAACAGGCAGGTAGCAGGGACTAACATGGACACTCACTGAAAAGGGACAAGACAACTGACAGACTTAACAGGACACAATTTTTATACATATTATTTACGTCTTGCACAGCCAAGCACTCCTTGCATAAAGTATGGACTGCATAAAGACCCGCTTACACTACAGCAGAGGTATTTTGATTGACATGTCCGACGACTAATTACACAACTCAATGACAAAATCGGACGATAAACTTGTAAATCTGTTAAATACGTAGGCTGCTACCTGGTTGCTGTTCAAAAGAAACAGAAAGACTGAAATTAGAAAAATATAGCATTGAGTCTTGTGAGTGACATTGCTAACAGCCAATGATAATCTATTTCCCCACTTGTTGACATGTTTACAACGGGTCTGTGCATCAGACATTCAGCACAAGTCGCTTATGTGACGTACAGTAGTGCTAATGAACAGAAGAGGCACAGTACCCAGCGGATAACGAGAGTAAAGAGGGAACACCTGGTTGTTATGGAGACAATCAAGACAGATGAACACAATGAGGCTACTCGGGTCATGGCAGACCCACTTCCTCACACACACACACACACACACACACCTAGGGAAGTGGGTCCCAACCTTGTTTGTCTACCCTCACAATATCCATCACCACACCATACCAGTATGAACCTAAATGTCTTCAATTACACTGATTACACTTCATCAAACAGTATTACTATTATTTTGATGATGGTGAAAATGTTGATGAAAAATAAAGACGCACACAGGGATTATTTTGATCTAAAAAATACAGTGATTAAGAAATCAACATCTCATTGAGATTCATTTAGGTATTTAATTTTCATTTGATAAAATGTTTAAAACCTATAAATTTGTAATAATAATTATTTTGTTAATAATCAAATGTACAACACATAGCCCTGGTTGGGAGTCACTGATATTTAGTCCCAAACCACTCACTTTTGGACAAAGAAATCAGAAATATTTGAACAAGGCTCAAAGACATGACTTGTATCCTCTCGTAGAATTCCTCAGCATTATCTGTATCTCTTAGTGTATTTTCATTCTATCTCTTGTGTGCTACATAATTCTTTCTCCTTCCTCTCTTTGTCTTTCAAGAAAGGCTTTGTGGATAGTTGAGTTGGCTGTATCTTACTCTGGTGTCAAATGAAATCCCTGGCAATCTCAACAGCAGAATTAAGAAGTTTGGAAAACAAAATGTTTTCATGTGTCGCTCTGAGGAGAAAAGCTCAGATTTCATTGATGTGCAAACGCTGGGCTTCCAATTTAAAGGCTGTTACGTGGCAGAGACAGAGGCGGCTCATGGCTTATTTGGCATGTTCACGCTCACGCACACGCACACACACACACACACATACATAATGTACAATGCTCCATGGCCCAGCCCTAACCCACGTCCAAGGGAGTGTCTGTGCATGTCTGTATGTCTGCCTATAGGTGACCATGTATGCCCACATGGTGCCGTCGAAGCCGTCTGTCTGATTTAGCAGTCACAGATTGTTTACTTTGGTGGGTGACGACCAGGAACCTCCCTTACCGCGCCCAGATCTCTAACATGAAGGCTCTTGGAGTAAAATATTTACTGCCTGGTAAACAAGCGCTCCCCGCTTTGCTAGTTGGGGCCAATCAGAAGTTTCGTCAGGCACATGAAAGATTCAGACAGCATGTGGGAGGGTTGTTGTTATGTTTGTGCATGCGTCAAGTGCAGTGTGTATGTGCGTCTAACTGCGTGTGTGTGTGTGTGTGTGTGTGTGTGCGTGTGTGTGTGTGCGTGTGTGTCAAAACCTAATTCAAAATCACCATGAGTAAAGTGCGTTGCTGTCAGCAGACCTCCATACAGTAGCATGTGTTTCTACAGAAGGCAGAAGACATGGCCATTTTAAATAAAAATGTCACTGCATCTGAAACCGTAAACATGAAAGTATTCTACATATTAAAGTTTAATAACACTTGCAAGTTGTATCATTTTTAGTGGGGTGCCAGCTGAGAAAAATGCACACGCTTCCATATCTTCGGACGAATGGATGTGCTTAATGTAAAGGTTGTTTTGTTATTTTTTCACACTCATTTCTGCACCATTATTTCTGTAACCATGGGAACGCTCAATTAACGGGGCTACCGTTTTGTTTGGTGGGCTTGCTTGGTGCTTTGGCTTGGAGGGTTTATCTCACTAGCACCCGCCTTGTTAGCATATTCCATCATGTTAAACAAATAAAAGACAATGAGGGCTGAGGGGCTGAGGGGCTGACATGTGCACAGCATACAATGAGATCAATCTCTTTCCAGTAGTGCTCAAAAGCCTGCTGTTTGCATTCATCTCTCAGTGACTTTCATGCTCGCGCTGCATTAACTTGCACGCAGGAGTTGTGTATTCCTCGGCCCCCCCGTACTGTATGCCCCAGTCAATGTTAACCAGACGATAACCGCACCGGCTGCTTCTAGCTCTGCTTTGTTGCCCTGACAGATACAAAGTACAGAGATGTGGATTCCTTTTCTCTGTCTCCATCAACACATACGGCTGCTAATAAATAACTGGCTCCTTATCGTTGCTGCTTATTAAAAAAAGCAATTACTGCTGTGGGAGCTTGTTTAGGCTGGGCAAAGAGTCACAAGGGTGTTTGAAAAGCTAGTAGTTATTGTATGCACGCATGGTGCACACATTTCTTCACTATAATCACCCCTCTCTTTGTCTTTATAGATCCCTCCGCCCTCCATGCCCATAGCCCTAGTCCAACCAAACTCAATGTCAAGGATGCTTCCTTGGTAGGACGGATCCTTCCAAGTGCCTTCCTAGTCGGGTCCTTCCGAGGCTAGTAAAGACATTCCAAGAACACGTAATGGAACAGCCTAGCTAGTGTGCAAGATGACGTCATTCATAAAAAGGCCCACCTTCAAAATCATTATGTTTAATTAAACCGCACGTTTAGTTTTTTAATAACAGTTGAAAAAACAGTGGATCGTGCTGTTTTGTTGTTAGTTTAATTTTGCGCCATTTTTAAATATCTCCTCTTCTGACGTTCGCACAGGATTGTGGGTATTTTTAATGCGCGAAGGGCATCCTTCAAAATCCTCTGATCGATGGACTGAGGCCTTGGTAGAATTCTAAAGCATCCTAGACATTGGAACGGTACTTTGTCGAGATTTGATGACGTAGCATCCTTGAAATCCAGCCGTCAAGGATCCTTCCTTGACATTGAGAAACACCCTCTTTCTCTCTAATTCATTATTACACTCCCTGTCTGCCAATCACATGCACCTTTCATGTAGGAACAGGTAAACTGCAACAATATTCAATATTTAGCTACACGTGCCCAATATGCAATGCAACCACAGAGGGGAAATGTGCACTAGGTGTACACACGACTGCTCGTGTTATTAAGCTACTGTAGTTGGAGGTACTGTAGCAGCAAAGCAGAATTTGTAACCGAAAGGTTTCATTTGGTTGCATCATATCAGTCTATTGTACGGTATCAGAGACCTTTAAACAGACAACCACACAGGCCTCCATCAAACAGAGAGAGAGAGAGAGAGAGAGAGAGATCAGCCAGGAGAAATGTCTTATTGCGCTTGCAGGTACTTCTCAAATGTTCCACAATTGCTGTCATTTTTCTACGCACTCTTCTCCCCCCTAGGAGCAGGATTATTGCTTCCTTTTTTATGTAGTGCACTGTACATCTAATGAAGGCTGTATTTTTATTCCTGGCTCATCAGCCTGATTTGAACTCGGATGACAATTTAAACATGTGTGCACGCACACGCACAAACCCGTTGGGGAAAAATATATCATTTTGTATGAGTAATGAACAGCGATATGAAATAAACACCCTCCATTTGACACAGTGAGCAATGAATGCAGGCATTGCAGCCACAGGCTGCATCACATTTAAATGCTAGTAGAACATATGAGAGATATGAGAGAGAGAGAGAGAGAGAGAGAGAGAGAGAGAGAGAGAGAGAGAGAGAGAGAGAGAGGGAAAGAGAGTGTGAGAGAGAGCGAAAAAAGAGAGTGTGAGAGAGAGAGAGAGAGAGAGAGAGAGATGGAAAGAGAGTGTGAGAGAGAGCGAAAAAAGAGAGTGTGAGAGAGAGAGAGAGAGAGAGAGAGAAATAGTTGATTTTTAGGCCCTTGAACCTCCCCGCCACCAGTTGAGTAGATGTGGAGGCGAATAGACCGAGACGTTTGAAGTTAAGACAGGCTTTTCTCCACAGAGTGCCTGTATCTGATGATTGGTGGGGGTGGGGTGGGGGCACTGTACTGTATAAAGAGTGGTGCACAGGAACAGAGGGAGAGTGGGAATGTGGTAAACACTGCAATGGAGAAAGGATCAGTGAGGGAAACAATGAGAGCAGGGAACAAATAGGAAGGGTGGTAACAAATAGTTAGGATGTAACAAAGACGGATGGAAATGGAAAAGGAGATATGAGGATGGAGGATAAGGATTATTTGGAAAGAGATGATGAAGAGGATGACACTAGGTGGTACAGAGAAAAGAAAAATTAACAAGAGGGGGTTATTTGTGCTCCAGAAATGAATGTTTGCACACCCCCTGCCTGAAACTGATTGAACTTTCAATTCTGTCACACTTTTTATTTATTTTTTTATAACACAAAATATACACATAAGAGCATCATAATTGGTGCCTGCCTGACAATAATATAGCTTAGCTTTCATTTCAATAACACCTAGCTTGATTGTCAGGCAATCATAGATGAGGCCAACAGGGCTGTCGCAAATGGTTACAATTAAACATATTAATAGTGCTCAGATTACACTGCTATCCACATAATCACATTGCTTACAGTGCTTATCTACCGTGATAGCTTTCTGCGGGGCTGCTCTCCAACTCAGCTATCATTACCCAGCCTGGCATGAGAAGCTAATCTTTCGTCATTACACAATCACACAATATCTGCCACAGTCGTTAAAGTCAATAAAAACCAATTAGGTGTGCTTTTGAGGATACATTTACGAGATGGCTTTTTCCTCTCTATGTGTATGTGAAGTAGAAGTATGCTAGATTTGAAAGTGGCGTATGTGTGGGTTATTTCAATGGTATGTACCTGGAGGACCCCTGTTATATTACACCATCTAGACCAGACTAGACCAGACCATTTCATTCAGACTACCATGTAGACAAAACCATACCATTTAGACAAGACCAGACCAAAAAAGCCCAATTAATTCAAACTATGTCATCTAGACCAAATAACATAATCTACACAAGAGGTTCGTTCAGGTTCGACGATCTGAGGAAAACGTTCATGGTGAACATTCTGTGTAAACATTACAAAATGTTAGATTAAAACTGTAACTCTTAGTTCATGTGTGTTCAAAGAGAACTACCTGTTTACTACTACTAAACAGGTAGTTCTACTACATTTAAGCAGTGGGGGCGAACGTTTATACCTGGGTGATGCGCGCATGCCTATGCTGGTGGCCAGAGTGGATATCAATAGTACATTTTTTAAAATCTAAAATAAAATGTACTTTAAAGATGTATGTATGTTTTGCTTCTATATAGTAGAGGGATTGATGTTTGCTGGGGCATGGGGTCAGGGGGTCCTCCCATAGAAATGTTTTAGTGTCAAACACTAAATTTCCTGCATTCTGGTGAATTTAAAAGCTCCAGTTTGTGCCTTTTCTGCATCAATTCATGGTAGAGGTATTGTATCTTTATATAGGATACAGGAAAAACAAATTTAAATGAACAGAATTCAGTAGGCCTAAAGGATCTCTGCATTCTGTGTTGATTTCTCCTGTTGATCACTTATCATTTTTGGAGCAGTAACCTCTTTAAATATGGCACTGCAGCAAACCTTTCATGTCAATGATGCATTCATATATTTAAATTAATTTATAAACCCCTGCACTTTTATTAGTTCATAGCCTGTCAGTAATATGTCTATTCAATTAAAATCTCAATGTCTCAACGCTGAGCCTGTCACGCCGGCGTCCCGCGGCGGGGCCGCGCCCTCCGGTCGGGTGCGCTCTCGGGCTGCACATGGGTGCAGGAGAACTGGCGGACCGGGAGAAGATCTCCCTACTGACCTCCTTCCTCACTGGGCGCGCCCTCTCCTGGGTGAC